>PNEQ01006231.1:0-22724 GCA_003012365.1 Medauroidea extradentata
CTCGAGCACTGTTTACACCGAGCGAACACACCAAATGACTGATCGCTCGCTCGCAGATGCCGTTTACACTGACCGAACATCACGAGCGAACGTTTGCTCGCCCAATCTGCCGGAACACCCCGAACATCAACTTTCGCTCGGTACGTCGCGTTTACACTGGCCGAGCGAACGAAGAATCGTTCGCTCGGCAATGCTCGCTTGCCCAGTGAAAACGCGCCTTAACGTTCAAATTTTGACTTTGCCATACCGCCATCGGAAGACTATGAGAGTAAAAAACCTTTTACAAGCAGAAAATGTAGTCAAAAGTAGCGTCTATAAAACGAACACTATGCCGTAGAAGTATAACATTAAGAATTTTTACCACGTAAACCCCTTTAACAATGATGTTCCGACCTTGTCCGAAGTGTGTTTTGTTTTCGTACGTTGGCACGATGGGGATATGTTAAATAGTTGCGTAGAAAAAAATAAATTTCCCCAAACTTACAAGGTATTTTAAGCGTGTGGTAGGCGGCCCCCTTAAGGGGGAGAGCTAGATGTTAAATGTAATATATCGATTTTCTGCAATAACTTCTGTGTTCTAATATTTTTGGTAAATGTGGCAATGTTGAGGCATAGAATATATTTGTGTTATGTGTTCATCTTATATCGGACTGGTAATCATTGTTAGAAGTTAACCTATAGTCCCCCTACTATGATTCTGCATGACATATCAATGAAAGATTACATTATTATTTATGTCAAGCAGTTTATCAAGAATATAGTCTATGTTTTTCGAAGAGAAAATGTTGGTAATACAATTTGAATAAATGTTATGGCTTGAAAACTGAAAATCAAGTTATTTAACTACCCCCTTAAGCGTCTAGAGTAGAATATTATCTAATTACTTCCGACGATTTCAGATACCGTAACAGAACTATTGGATTTGATGGGATGTCAGGAATATTATCAGTACGTTTTCAGTGGTCTAACGAAGTTACACTTTCATAAATAAAATCACAATAAGAATTATAATGACAAATTCATAGATCCAAAATGGCGGCTCTAATTTTCCCTTAGTTGCTAGAAAGAAGGTTGTGTGCTCGTACACAGGTATCTCCGTTAATAGCTACTGGGAATACAGTTTTTTTTTCAGGATAGGTAAAAAATAATGATAATTTTATCAGTAGATCCCACGTTTGACTTAAGTTTTATCGTATACCATTTAAAAGTTGTTAAAAATTCATTAAAATAAATTGTTTTAAGTTTTGGGTGGTCAGTTTCCTTAAGGTTTAAGTAGATCGGCATGCCTGTGGATACTATGCCTGACTACAATATAAACGGTTCTTTAAAGGTATTACCGAAACTGTGAATAATGTCTAAAAAATATTACTTTTTAAGTTATAGGAACGCCCATAATTTGTAGCATTACCAAAATTCTTTCAATATTTTTACTGTGTTTAAAAATTACTTAAGAGTCTGCGTCACCTCTTTTGTTAATAATTTTAATTTTTGTTAAATAAATGAAAGATGTGACTAATAACCGGCAACGTTTCCTTATAGAAACATCATAATTCACTGTTTGGTGAATATTATTAGATAAAATCGGTACTGGAAGTTATTTAGTGTTTATTATTTGGTGAGGGAATTTTTATCTTAAAATTAAATTAGCTTAATTATTTCATATTTACGTTTTAATTTTTCGAATACAATGTACAGCACGCGCCACGTAAGTTGGCGGGTAACGATCTGGAATGTGTTGCGTATAATATTACTACAATTTTAAATTATAATGGCTAATTTACATAGGTCGATTTCATTCCGGTATTTATAGGCTACTAGGTGTTTTTGAGCGGCCTGCTGCTTGAATTTCTTGAATGTGCCTTTCATTCAGTAGCTGCCACTCGCCATCTAAGCTGGCGCCCAGTGTATGTAATGAAAGGTTAAGTAATTAGATACATCCTTATTGAAATATTTACAGTTAAAACTTGCTAAATTATTAATTAGGAGGAATTAAAAAAATTATCATTTTAAGTGACAGGGGCTCTTAAGTCTTTATTTTGGTCAAAAATAAAAAGCGTATACCATTTGTGAATGCTTCAAGAACACTACTACCTCAAACTCGTCCGTCGCAGTAACTCCTATGCTTGTGCATAAGGAAATATTAGTAATTTTGTCTAAAACAATTTTAGAACTTAGTACGGTACGTAAACTTTTAAGTAAAAACACAGCGAAAAAAAAAATGCACATAAAATATTCGGGCTGTATACGATAAGTGTTTGCAACTATACCCAGAGCTGTGTACAGGGTTCTGAGGCGAGCAGTTTGATATGACACTTGTGTGCCATAAGTCGGGAAATAAGCTGTACATGGCTATGTAAATGTGTACTAAATGTGTACTAAGAAGACATGCATGCAGCGTGTTGCTGTGGGCCCGGCTTTAATCTACATGCTGCTCAGTTGAAGTTAGTTTGTTCAGAAGAAACATGTCGTTATTACTTTTATTTAATATATATACACACACACACACACACACACTTGTCTACGAAACATGTATATTAAATAAAAGTAATAACGACATGTTTCTTCTGAACAAACTAACTTCAACTGAGCAGCATGTAGATTAAAGCCGGGCCCACAGCAACACGCTGCATGCATGTCTTCTTAGTACACATTCAGTACACATTCACGTATATATATATACATACATATATATATATATATATATATATATATATATATATATATATATATATATATATATATACATACATACATACATACATACATACATACATACATGTACGCTATGTCCCGATATTATAGTACACAAGTGTCCAATATCAAATTGCTCGTACGGGAGCCTTGCACACAGCTGTTTATAATTGTGAACACTTGTCGTTTAAATCCTGTGTATTAAAATAATAGTGAATTATGAAGTTACTGGTGCACTAGTGTGGGATAATGGCGTGTGTTGGTAGCCGCGGTACCGGCAGGTCAGGTGGGCTGGTATATATTACCGGCCCCGTCACCAGGGGTTACTGCCCTCCCTGCACGAGGAAAGTGGCCTGTTCTCTGCAGCCAGTCCGGCGCCGATCTGGGTCGACCGCCTCCAGGGTTGCCACCTCACTTTCAAGCTGCACAATCACTACCCCGAGTAGTCGTTCTAGCTTAAAAAACTGTTGTACGGTGGAAACGTTTTTGGCTCTAGCAGCGGCTTAGCCTAGGGGGGGGGGGGGATACCCTTCCCACAATTTACCACTAACATAAAACATATATTAAAATTGAAATAGTAATAATATTTTAACCAGTATAATAGTCAATGTTTATTTACGAAAAACTGCTAAAATAACACTATTTTGTACCTTGAAATCCAATTTATCCCGGGTAGGACCCCTCGCTTAAAGATGTGGTCAGGTTACACAAATCCTGACTACGCCACTGAGCACTGGTGTGCTAATATTATTGTTCTACATAGATTAATGCTAAACATGTTATCTAAGGGGGAGTGTTAGATACATTTTAGTGTATTTTTGTTTTCGAAGCATAACTTTTATTCAAATAGCAGTATCAACATTTTCTTTTTGAAGACATATGATATATTCTTGGTAAACTGCTTGACATAAATAATAATGGAATCTTTCATTAATTTGTCATACAGAATCATTACAAGGGAATTATAGGTTAACTTTAAAGATTGATTACGGAAGCATGGCATTAAGGGTGCCGCCTTCCTGCGCGTTAAGGGTGCGGTCTACCGTAATTTTCATCATCATTTTTTTATTTTTTATTTGTACCAGATATATGTTTTTACTTTTTAAGACACAAAATGGGACTAAATTAGGCTATTATTAAATTTTTTATCTCTCAAAGTCATCGCGCAATGACTTGTTAAAGTCATATTTAGCATGTTTCCGTTTTAACGACTACACTAAAACCAACTGATATACCAAACTAAAAAAAATCACAGTGGATAAAAACATTGCTGGCTACGATGACATGCTCATGATATTAAATAATTAAAATTATTTGTATTTTAAAAAAAATTATTCAACTTTTTAAATTTTTATTTTCAGTTTCAACATTTTTTTAAGTTTCAAATAATTTTTGTTCTTTAATTTCATGAGCGTGTCGTTGTAGCCTGCGATGACTTTATCCACTGTGATTTTTTTGAGTTTGGTATATCGGTTGGTTTTAGTGTAGTCGTTAAAACGGAAACATGCTAAATATGACTTTTAATATGCCATTACGCGAAAACTATGAGAGATAAAAAAATTTCATAAGAGCCAAATTTAGTCACATTTTGTGTCTAAAATAAGCAAAAAAATATCTGTTGCAAATAAAAAATTAAAAAATTGGTGGTAAAGATTGCGGTATACCGCGCCCTTAAGAGTACTGTGTACAGGTTTCAGATTTCCGCGTTCGACGCGCGGTAACAGCGGAGTGATAAGAGCCATAGTACCACGCTCGACGATAGACACATGGTCTCTGTTCCCAGCGCGCTAAACTGACGTACAATGTTTTAGTAGAACTCTTTCTCCTGTGGAACTTCAAGCGGTGACCATAACATTTTTATTTTTGCATATTGTGAAGTAAAGACTAATGCACGCACCTTATTGTGCAATTTACGCATTCAGGTCGTATTTTCAGAGTTACAGCAGTCTAAAAAATCCTTTTTTTAGCCATTTCTAGAGGCCCCAAAATCATGTTACAAACAAGCATACTGAATTTTCAAAAAGTGGCATACGTAGTCTCAAGTGGGTGTTATTTTCATAGATAACGACAGTAAGAATAAGTTCGGCGGTTTCGCGTAAAAAAGTATTCGCGTGACACGCCACAACACCGTCCAACAGCTAAGTACACAGTCCTCTTAAAGGCTCAGCAGTGACGGTGCTGTAAGGGCGACCTTGAAGCACGCATCAAATGCCTCATTGCCACAACGAGCCAAGCTCCGAACTAGCGTGAAAGATTTCCGCAGATATATCCATTTTTACTATGGGCATTTAAGCGGTGACCATGTAATTGCATTGGTGGAAAGTCTGTAGCAAAGTTTAGTGCTAGTTTTCTATAAGATTTTCGCACACGTCAGGTTACGGTGGTACATTTTGAAGTACGGCAGTCTGAAAAGGCCATTTTTAGCTTTGTTGGAGGGCTTAGGAACAGTGTTTTTTTTATTTATTGAGCATGGTGTCTTTAACAATGACATCCTGCCTTGTCCGAAGTGTATTTTCTTTTCGTACGTTGGTACAATGGGCACATGGCAATAGTTTTGCAAAAGTAACCGTATGTACGAACACTCTTCTACGCATCAAATAAAGGAACTGCATTTTATAACTAACGCGCAAGCGAATGACAAATCGTAATTCTATTTAATTCTTCGTTTTTATGGTTGTGCATAGTATTTAAAATTATACTTACCGCATAAAGGAAATAGTTACTGTTAAAGTAGCAAAGCTATTTCATAATACATGCACAATTACGAAAAAGTATTTTCATTATTTGTATGTTAAAATTTTACAGTTTTGACGAATTTTAAGAAAAGAAAACTTGCGTCAACATAGAGGTATCTTGAGTCGGCTTAGTGCTTTCCACATTAAAGTACCAGCTTGGCTGGACGATTTTTTGCGCAGTCGAAGTGCGGCAGCAGTAAGGGCGAGACAACATAAGCACCACGTCTCACCCTAACCTCTAAGCGCAAGTTACTAAACTGGCGTGCGGTCTTCTTACTGTCATGGCGCCTGTATGGACTGTACCCAACCATTTTTATGACGTCATATTTAAAAGAATTGTATATTGTACACGCCTATACATTTTGAAAGATTCTGCGGCAATGTGTATGTACCGTACAAAAAAAATTTCGCCTTTCTCGGCCGCCAGAAAATATGTTTTAATGACTAGCGGTGAACGTAAAATGGGTAAACATGCGTCTAATGCATTTTAAATGTTAATTCTAAGCTTAACCTCGGAGGGTAGGGGGGTGGGTCACAGGGGGGGGGGACGTGTCCCTTCTCAACTTAAACATAGTTTTAAAAAATGATTATGATAATGCCTGTAAAATAATTACTTTTTATATTATTTACTAACGGAAGGTTAATTAAATGTTAATTAAATTTCTAGCCAATATTTGAAGAGTCCACTACAAAAAATGATGGATGCCACTTTTTCGGTCAAAATTAGTTATGAATAGAAATACAAAGCACTATGGGTGTAGAATCTACCAACAGAATTTGATAGCATAAAAGCTAAATGTTAATGAGTAACAGCAGTATTCATTTCAGCATACACTGTTCCAGTAAGGCGGTTGCGAACTTTATAGTTGCTCTACTGCGAAATTCATTCCTAGTGACATCCATCATTTTTGCAGTAGACTCTTCATTTGTATTGAATTACTACCGTACACTTTTTCAGTAAGTTCTTGTAAATTTACACATCTTATTTGTGGTTTTACTAAAAATACTAGGTAATGTGCCCCCCCCCCCCCATAAAAAAAGAGAATGTAGTGTCACACTACGCCTGTGAAAGCAGACATCACTCGTGTGGGTAGAGCAGTTTTCGAATAACTTTGTAACGGCCAAGGCTGTGGGCACCACTCGGCGGCCCGGCCAGACGGACACCTTAACTGTGCAATTATTTAGTTTCTATAGTTATGGCAAAGATCGTTGGTCATACTCCAAATGACAACATAAATAGTAATTATTCATTCAGAGTAGTTAATTTGAAACAGTATCAGATATTTCGTTTGTACGAAGGTGTGCCGCACAGAAAAATTCCATTACCTAACTACCAAACATATAATTATTTTAGTGTTATTATATCCGGTCAGGTATCTATTAAGTTAAACAAAGATTTGGATGCAAGTATTATTATCCTGAATTTAAATAATATAACTCTAGAGCAGTGTAAAGTAACATAAATAAGTCATTGATGTAGTCTCTAGTATTCAATTAATGCGTTATTAACCACTGTTTGCAGATGTACTCAGTTAAATGTAGAAAGATAGTGTTCAAATAGTAGAGAATTACAACCATATGAACATTCTATGCAACTTATATTTATTGGTCCCATAGAATCCTAGGCATATTGCGCTTGACTTACTTCAAAAGGGTTGGTCAATCATTACGTTTGTTTTTCCAGTGATTGCAAAAAGTTTTTTAAACGCGAATTAATACACATATACAATATTCATATATATATATATATATATATATATATATATATATATATATATATATATATATAATCATCGTTTGTAGCTGAATTTTTCTGTTACAGTGCACCAAACGGATTTTTAGATTTTTGCCCCAGAAATATTACATATTTTGTTGTCAAATAAGCCAAACTGAAGCAAAAACATTTTTTGCTAGCGAGCGGTACATTATTTTGAAAAACGCTTGGCAAAATTGTGTTCCATATGACTCTAAACATTCTCAAATTTTTTCGAAGCATTTGTTTATAAAATATTAAAGTTATTTGCAATTGTTTGTAATAAATGAAAGATCATGGCCTTAAATATGGCCATCACTTATTACTTTTAGAATTGTGTTACTCTTATGTTATCATACCGTGAAACAGGACGAAATGTGGTGAACAGTGTCGAGGGACGTCGGCCCAGTCTAGCGAACATGGAGTAGCCGGCGGCTGTTGTGGTGACTGGGCGCGGATTTTCGCGAGCGTGTTGGCGTTGTGCCGGTGTGCCCCTCCCCCTTCCTGTACATCACCCACACTTCTCTTGTTTGACACAGCAGATTGATAGCCTGTGTAGATTAGCCTCTTGAGGTGAGAAGTGGGCGCCGCCAGGCAGAGGTCTCTGGCACAACATGGCGGCTGTTGTTAAAGAGGCCTCCCTATCTGCGCTTCAGATGCGTTGCAGCAAGTTACGACTATTCTTTTTTACGAAACTATTTAACACGCATTTTATTTGTATATCTACGAAACAGAGCTCAAACTTCAGTCTATGTCGCTATAGTTTTCAAAATTCGGCACGTTTATTGGTAACATAATTTTTGGACCCCTCAAAATGGCCAAATATGGCTTTTCCAGACTGCCGTATCTGGAATAGCAACAACCAGATTCGAAAAAGGCAACAATAGAAACAAGCGTTAAACTATGAACTATGCTGCCTACAAATAAAATAATGTGGTCACCGCTTAAAGTACTATAGGAGAAAGGATAATAGTGAAGCCAATTGGCTTGCGCGGAGAGGAGATAACGTATGTTACATACGTGGGTTTACCGCTCCTGCCTCACTCACACAAATGCAGCCTATCATAGGAGGTTGGTTTGCGAAGCTTTGGTCGGCACAGCTACATAGTTATAGGTGGCTGAAAGCATTTAACATTTAAGTTGATAATACATCTCGGACCTGAATTCCAGCAGTGTTATTGTGTTCGATAATGTTGTAGGTAAAGTAACGCTTAAGGGGTCCGCCTCGTTGCAATAAAATCGCGCTGCAGCGTGTTTGAAGAACAAGTTTTACACGGAAACTAATACACGTGTCTTCACGCCGTTTCTCTACGTAAAGAACACACACTTCAGACGACTGCCCTTAAGTACTTTCAAGACAACACACGTATTAGAAATCCCCTTTTAGGGCACGTCAAAATTGGTTAAAACTGGATTTAGGCTCCTATAGCGGAAAATATACTAACCGGATACATGTGAAACCACTTAAGGGCAGTTCATTGGACTTTAGTAAAGTGATTTCGTAAATAAAACAATAGGGTCACCACTTAAAGTCCCATAGGAAATTTTTTTTCCGCGAAGACTCCACGCCTTAAGCGTAGACGCGTCGCACCGTTGTATGGCCCATACGACGTCGCCCTTAGCACCATACCTCACTCACACAAACACATGTGCCACGAGGCGGACCCTTTAATAATGTTGTTATAGATGTTTCAGGACGAAGTGAGCACTTTTTAAATCGTAGTCGCTTTTTTCCCTCTCCGTTAATTTATAGTTTCCTGCTATTTTTTTTTATAGAAACAAAGCACCCTAAGTGACTATCTAAGTGTATAGGTTCTACCGTACTCAAATGTCAACGGCTGAGGTTACAATACATTATGTTTTGTAATCATTACTCTAAGAGTACGTATTTGTCAAATCTAACTACTCACTTTATCGCAAACCACATATATATTAGTTAGCATTACACATAGCCTAACTTATCCGTATACAACGGTTTGATTGGTCGATTGTACTTAAAAGTTCAGTTTCGCTACAATACCAACCAGGGGCGGATTCAGTTCAATTTTTGTGTGTGCGGGGGGGGGGGGGGGGGAGGAGGCATTCCTTGAAAAGTAGCTATGCATACGCCCCGCGTCAAGGAAGAGGGTCCAGGGACTCTGCCCCGGAAAATTTTGTTTTTAAGGTTCAAAATGGTGTCATTTAAGGCGTTTCCTGGTGCAAAAAATTGTATAAAACACTTTAAAAATGTTAATATTTTAAGGATAAACTACACATAAAGGTCAAGGGAGGGGCAGGCCTTCTGCCCCACCCCCTTCGTGGATCCGCCACTGACCCCAACATCTACCACCGGAAATGAAAGTTAAAATGGTACCGTGACCAACGCCAACCACCGACATGACCATCAATTGTGCCAAATGCATTATACATTTTTTACGGGCGGTTACAAGGATTTAATCATCCATCACCAAGCTATTCAACATATTCAGTGCTCGAGAACTTTTTTTTTATTTTAACATAATATGTTACGTTAATACTGTTAAAAACTTATCTCTATACATTCAGCTTAGCCACAACCGAACTGCCGTTGAATTTTTGAATATTTACATTGTCATCATTATCTGAAACAAATTTCTCAACGTGTTCAATAACTTCAATAGCTATCAATAATTGATCGGAAACATATTTCACGTCTTATCACCCATTTAGTGGTAGAATTTCGAAGAACCTTAGAATAACATTTAAATGTTTATACGGGTCCCATTTAAGTGAAAAAAAAAAAAAAAAAAAAAAAAAAAAACCATGACGATAGTCCGTTGAATGCGAAATATAGCGACGGTTCATCTTGCCTATTTCACCCTTTTCCACCCACAGAGGTGTCGAATTTCGAAAAATCAGAAAATCATATTTTGAGTATTTAATTTATTGTAATTCTTAAGGGAGAATCACATCGATAATTAAAGGGTCAATAAGTTCGCTATTAAAGGCCTGACCGGAAACATTTCATCCTTTTTTTTTTTTACTCCTTTGGGGTCCAATTTGGAAAAATCTATAAAAAAACGCTCTTGAAGGATTTACGTTACAACCGTCCTAAAGCAAATAGTATGTAGATTAGATGCATCGACTGGTTCGATAGATATACAGGAATAATCGAACACATGTCACGTGTTTTCACCAGGGATCGAATTTCGAAAATCTTTAAATCGTTTCTTTTGTATGAGTATCGTATTGAAGTGAAATTCGTGACAATAGCACTTTGAGTTCGTCGAATTAAAAAAAAAAAAATTAAATCACTTTTAGGATATTTTTGTATTCATTACGAAACGAGAGTGTGGATGACGGTAGTATTCTGGGAGTGGTGTGTGTAAGTGTGAGAGTGGAAGAACAGGTTGAACTGTAGCTGTGCATTGTGAGACATTTCTAGATAGAGGACTGATTTGAGAGAGAGAGAGAGAGAGAGAGAGAGAGAGAGAGAGAGAGAAAGAGAGAGAGAGAGAGGCCTCTATTAATTTAATACTGGAGAAATTAATTAGACTTTTTGAAGAATATCTGTATGTAATATCTGTAAATATTATTTTTAAGAGGGTCAGTGTTCTCCCCAGGCCCATTTTGCTGGGCGCCCCACCCGGCTAGTTTTCTCTACCACTCGGCTAAGAAACAGATATTCCCTTCAACACTATCAAGCTTATTCCATGATGCACCCAGCTGGTATCGTGAACCACCCAGCTCTAAATTTGTGCTGGGGAGAACACTGAGGGTGAATGACAAGTGGTGTGTACTTAATGTAGAGTGCTTTATAGTGATTGTAACAAATATACATTTAATTAAATTAATTTACTTAATTATCCAAGCCTTCCATCCCAAACGAACCTGGCTGCATGCAGAAGAGCAAAGTTGTTACGGTATTTTTTTTCAAGTGATATGTCTAAGTACACTGTTCTGAAATGTGTTATGTACAGTAACTATTATACACACGCGCGCACACGCACACACACACGTACACACATGCACACAGGTGTTCAATAATAGCTACCATACTAAAATGGTAGGTCATATAAATTCCTTCTATAATGATACGTTTCTGCACTCAATTTGTAAATGCAAGTAACTAACCATTTGCTTCGTTTAATACTGGTATCTTATCAGCAAACTCACTCAGTTTGCCGCTTATCAGTATCACTTTTGACATTGACGTAATAATTTTCACTAGACCAATAAGAGTCCATGAAGGCGTTGTCCAACATCGCATCATGAGATTTGAACTAATGAGATATGTATGTGTAATTCTAAGATAACTTTGGATTAAAATCTTTATCTTATCGTATTTCGGTTATTAACAAACACAGGGGAAAACTGCTCTCCGCTGGTTATTACATGTTCGTAATAAGTTTTATTGATGTGACACTTTGCCCTCCAGTTTAGTGAGATTGTAATAATTCATCAGCTTAAAGTAAGATAGTATAAGTGTGAATTTTATCAGCCTATGTGTATGTGATACGGATCTCGTACTAAAGCGGGTCGCCTTTAAAGTGATTAGCGTAACATATTTATATTATATATGTATTTTATAACATATTTATATTATAATGTTGGTAAAGTTGGTTACATGAATGAACAGTAACTCCGGAATCATAGAACGGCACGAAGTAAATGACAAAAGGTTGTCGGCCAATCAGCATCGAAGAGGGTGCTAGGGCTTTAAGTACCTTAGAGGGTGCGTTGACGTCACAGAAGCCTTGACGCAGATTGGATGACTATCTTTCGATATTCGCTTCGCTTCTGTCGCGCCATTGTGATTCTGGCATTACGCTGTTTGTTGACGAATCACAATCGGCCGGTAGTAGCGAGTCAAGTGTTTTATTGGTCCAGTTAGAAAGAACACGCACAAATTATGACGAATGAATATCATTTATACGCTAAACCGAAACACAAGCGTTATTTTTTTCCGCCGTAAGTCACGTTGGTGTTATTGTTTTTGTTGTTAGATGTGTTGTTTATTACTTTGCATATAGGTATAGAAGCGCTAAAAGCACCAATGTAAAGTATAGGTTTCTCATAGCTAATTTACAAAAAATTAAAAACAGTGGACACCATTAATTGTGACGAGAACGCCGGTTCCAAAGAAATGATTGTTTTGGAAGTTTAACATTGAAAAGTCTGTTTGGCATCCCGACGCATTTGTGTTAGTACGTCAAAAAATACAAATACTACCGTTTTGAACTAAATAATGTCAAACAAGAATGCGGGGCAGGACTTCTCACATAAATTGATATCGTCGAAGACGAAAGAATTTTATACACACAGCGGTAAAATACATTCGTGTTGGGCCTTGCAACTTGTATAGCATGCGTCCTTGGGAAATAATATTGTTACAACTTATGAGGTTACAATGTATGTAAGTAGGTAGTGTTAAAATTGTATCCGCGCATTTTTGTAGGAATGTTTAAACTAATTTATTTTCACAGTAGGCGAAGTTAGGCAGAGGTTATTAAGATAGGTAAGCCTATACAAATTCTGCTGCTGACGAATATTATAGTGCTCCTACCCTGCAATTTTCTGACCCTCTGCCCTACATTTCTTAGTACTTCTGCCCTAAAATTTCTAATCCCCCTTTCCCTGCTCCAAGATTTTACGCCCCTGTCACACAGTTTTTAGTGCACCTGCCACTGCCCCACGATATTTAGTGTACCTGCCTCTGCCCCATGATATTTAGCGTCCCTATCACATATTTTTAAAATACAACTACCCTACAATTTGTTATGCACTACCCTACCCTAACAGTTTCTGTACCTCAGCCATGACACTGCCTCTATAATGTTTAGTGGTCCTACCAGGGGTCTCACACTAGATAGGGCCTACGATCTCCTTATTGAGCACTAACGATTGTTTGTTACCAACATTGGCATGGCTCCGAAAAATACAACAAAATTGATTGAAATCACATTTTCGGTAATATTTACTCAATTCATGTGCACGATTGTGTTAGTTGCACACATTTAAGATTAAATTATAAGGATTATAAGATAACAAGCAGTTTAGGTTTAAACATGTAATACGATAAAACATTTTGCTCCATGCGGTTTGTGAGCCTGGTCGTTTCGATTCTAAGATACTTGTCCGTTACCACGTGTTGGTTGTGTGAAATGTTGTGTTTTCTAGTTTATAATTACTAAAACATGTTATTTGAAGGCGAGTTTTTAGTGTTTTATGTATTTAGATAGTCACTTATTGCTTTGTAAGTGTGCAGTGTTGGATTTACAATACGAATAATATGTGTAGTAAAATGTTGAATGCCTTGTTACGAATACCCTAACCAAAACATTTCCCACAAAATTATTTTTTCAAACTCATGCCACTTTTGATGCGTACAAATAAATTTCGTAAATATACTTTTACATACACGAACATATCTCAAGAAAATGTTTAAATCATGCATTATAAAATATTTAAAATGTCAACATGACGGAAGTTAACGGCGGTAATTTGTAGTGACAAAACAAAATTCTTTTGTAAATTCAATTGACTGAAAATAGTCATAAATAAAGGAAATAAACAATTATACACACAGAAAACACTATAAAATAGTGTTTTCTAGGCATTATATGCTAACACTTCAAAAAGTAAATAATAAATTGAGCAGGTGATACCTCGTACGGTTTCGAGCTGCGTGGTTGGCAACATATAATCGTTATAGTGAGGCCAAAACGGCCCTGAAAATAAGACGCGAGGCTTAACCTGGGAGTGCCGATTCTGTCCTTTATATGCTCCTTGGGTCCTACCCTACAATTTTCTGTACCCCTATTCGACAACTGTACTCTACCCTACAATCTTGTGTACACCTGCTCCATGATATTTAATAACCGTGCTGGACATATCCAGTGCACGCACCCTACAATTTTCTTTCCCACTGCTCCATAATTTTTAATGTTTCTTCCTTACATTTCCTCCACCCCTAACGTACAATTCTGTGCTTATATCCTAACATTTTCTGTACCTCTATCCCATGATTATTTTTAGTGTCTCTGCTACACATTTTTAATTATGCTACCCTACAATTTTCTGTACATCTGCTCCATGACTTTAAACATCCTTGCTTAACATATCCAGTGCTTCTACCTTACAATTTTCTGTACCACTGCCCCATGATTATTTTTAATGTCCCTGCCCCACACTTTTAATAGTCCTACTACAAATTTCTGTTTCTCTACCCTACAATTTTCTGTACCTCTGCCCCATAGTTTTTAATGTCCCTGTCCTACAATTATGCTTCTGCATTACCATGTTCTGTACTCCTGCCCAAAATTTGTTGTTCCCTCTCCTGTGATTTTCAGTGTGCTTACCCCAATTTCTCCAACCTTGATTGTTTTACCTACTGTCATATTTTCTTAATCTTAAGTCGTAACTGTAAAATATCCTTCTATAGTATTCAGCAACACCTTGTGGGGTAACTTAAACTTGACTAGTTAATAACAAGTTGGCCTATGTATGAAATTTACCTTCTACAATTTTGGTCCAGTTTCCTTATTATTATAATTATTATTATTTTATTTCTTCGCAAATTGCCTGAGAAAGGTACCCAATGTGCAAAAAATAAATACTTTTGGACGGAATCGTAACACAACACAAATGACAAAACATGATGATGGATTTATTTAAAAAATTACCGCAAAGAATGTGAATGTAGTTTAGATTAGTTATCAGATGCTCAATTGATTCTTTTTGTACCGCATTTCATTGAACTGCAAGTAAATTCTATTATTCAAACGAGAACAACATGCACGTTTATCTTTACGTTAAGTAACCTCGTCACTATTTACACATAAATAACTCCGAGTACGCTGCAAAATTATCTGTTAGGCTTTGTTCGTAACTTCTTTGATTTCAATTAATTCTGAAAACGAAAGAATTCTCTCAATTTCTCTGTTACTTAATTTTTACGAACAAGGACAAAAAATTGTATCATTGTTTAGCATAGGCCCAGAATGTTAGTTTGGAACCAGCATCATCGTGTGACGTCACACTAATGGTGTTCATAGCAATCCTAGACAATAGTTTTGCCAACTTTCTGAGCAAACATTTTTCTCGAGCAAAGTATATCTGGACAATCTCTGTCGCCGAAATCTCGTACATTTAATTACGTCGCATGAGATCACTCCTTAGCAAATTAATCATTCTAGGTAAATTTCTATCCATAAAGTTGGCAAGTAATATTATCTAGGATTGTAGTTAGGTAGTTATTCCGTATTGACTTTCAGAAACGTGTGTTGTTTTCACCGTTTATTTATCTACCGTACACCTTCAAGTCACTTGAATGAGTGTAACAAATACACAAGCAGGGAAAGGGGGTGGAGTATGTTAGCATCTTCCAATAATTTTCTCGGTTGGAAAGAGGGGGAGGAGGTGAAATTATTAGAATGGAAATAGTAGATCTTCAACGAATATTAAACGAGTTTTGACTCTTTTTTTTTTTATTGAACTAAGATTGAATAATCACTTATTTTTTAAGAATCTCTAGCTTCATGTAGTTATTTAGCAATGTAGTTAATAAACTCACAATTACAAAAATATCCAAACGTAATATGTAATCAAAGTATAACTTTATTACAACCTTGGCTGTTCGAGATAACTTGGGCCACAAGTTCGTCGCACCATTTTCTTTCAATGTCGAAAGGCTGTTTACACAATGGAAAACTTAAACATTTGACTTTACGATAGGTTTAAATGCGTTGCTTCTTTTCTAAAGTCAATCAGTCTCGACTAAAGTCAGTTTGCAAAGTGCTAGGTGATTGTGTGCGTTAAAATGACAACGTTTATCTTCACATCGTGTTCTTGGCACAAGATCTTGGCTGTCTGTCCTAGAACAGCGAGGTGGAAGTTTGTATTAGTAGCTCGGGATAAAGTCAGCACTAAAAATTTAACCTTTGAAAAATATCACTAGCTGTTAACGAATTACTGTTGTTCACAGTATTTTCCTACTTAAATACAGCAATACTGAAATAAAATCAATTGAAATCGACATGCTTGTACTTTATTTATATAATCAATAAATTTTTTGTTCATCAAACTATGAGGCTCAAGATCATTCTTATAGAGGTCTGTCACTTCTGAGTCTCTTGACACGCATGGCGTTATAGCTACACAATTGAATAATTGTAGTATTTGACTCTACGTTAGCAATAATTTTACTGTAAAAAAAGACATATATATATTTTTTTCACGCTATTTTATTCTTGTAGCAATATTCTCCTCTTGTCAGTGCAGAAAATGATTTTCGTCCGAATGCGCATTAGTATACGACGACTGAGCTTCACCGAATATAATTTATGATTATCTTGAAATTAAGTAACCAGTATGAAGAGCCACATTCCCAAGGTGTTACCGTAATCTGTATTCAATAGGGTCTATTCACAGTGATTAAGTAATTCAGAATATTTGACGAAATAGGGGTGGGGGAGGAGGCGAGTGGTTCGTCATCTCCTGAACTAACCCATGGGAACGAAGCGGGAGATGTGTTGTAGATCGTAATATTGTGGTAGCTATGTTTTAAGTATTGTGTTAGCTTATTTTAGTTATTTACAACACTCGTTTAAATTATATATGTTCTAGCTATCTAATAAAATATATTACCTCGTGATAAGCAAACAAATATCACCTGTTCAAAAAGCACGTAACCCAAAAAATGGCAATTTTTAGTTAGGTACACCAATATATGAACGGCGACACACACTAACCCGTTGAAATAGAAACGATACATATAGTTTACTATTCTTTTAATAATTAACTATGTTTATGAGCAAAATTTTGTGATATATTAACGAAAAACAGACTGTAAGCTTTTTATTTTAACTTTTTAAATACCTGTCTACGCACATCCACTCTCAAAAATATCGAACCATAAACGATGTTCACTACGTTTTTCAGCGAAGCGCAATTTTTTCTAATTAATTTCATTTTGAAGAGTTAACTTTTAGTTGTATGCCTTCGGAACTGTGTCATCGATTTGTCCAATAGTTTAGACATAATTTAGTCAAATATTGTTTTATTATAAATATATGTGCGTGTGCCGTTTCAGAGTCAAGTAAAGCGTACACCTATAAAGTTACCGACTACATCCGAAGGCTTTTGTAAACAGTTAAAAGGCTTTTGTAAACAGTTAAACGGCTGGGCTACAATAAGAAACTGTTGGTAACTTCTATGAGAACAATGTCATTATGTGTACGTGGAAAAATATTTCAAGTTGTAAGACCCCATCTGAAGACCTCACTCTTTAGTTTCGCAGTGGTTTCGAAAATATTTTTTAACGCGAAAATTCGTTCTTAGAGTTTTAAGACTTGTATGACATCGCTTGTATCTGAATTTTCATGTTGCAATACACCAAACAGATTTTTAGTTTTATTCCCCTGAAATATCTCATATTTTGTGGTGAAAATAAGCCAAAATGAAGCAAAATAATTTTTTTATAGCAAACGGAACATTATTAACAAAAAAAATGCTGTGGCAAATTTGTATATTTTTAGTTTTATTCCCCTGAAATATCTCATATTTTATGGTGAAAATAAGCCAAAATGAAGCAAAATAAATTTTTTATAGCAAACGGAACATTATTAACAAAAAAAAAAATGCTGTGGCAAATTTGTATATCGTATGACTGTAAACAGTCTCAATTTTTTTTTTCAAAGTATTTGGTAAAATAATATTCTAATTATTTGCAGTTGTTGGAAATATATGAAAGACCCCGTCTTAATGAGCGTCTCTACATATCCTAGACCTTAGCAAGCAGCAGACAAACATACACTGGTAGCGACAGCTGGGCGTGTTCTCGTATGAGATGGCACACTGAGGGGTTGGAAGCACGGAGTGTCATAGACCGGAAAGGAGTATCTGTGAATGTAAAAGAGAAAAGGGGAGAGATAACACGACTACACGCTACACTTTGTCAGTTTTCTCACAGAAAATATTACTAAAGGGTGCTAATACAGATACGTATTCACAAAGGGTACCTGTACATCTAGGTTACAGTTCCTAAATTATTTGTTTTAATAGAAGAGCATGTATTACAAATAAATGGAGCTATATAACAATATTTCGCTGAAATCTATTTTTTTTATAATCGCACTGATATTCCAGCATCAAAAATTAATACTTTAGTAACAAAGATACTACTTTTGTCTTTACATCAAAAAATTTTACTGTCGTAGGTAGGGCGTATATTATTCTTTGAGAAATTATAATAAACGAAACATCCTGAAATCACAGGATAAACAAAGTCATCACAAGCTAACTAACGTGTCGGCTTCTTTGATGTTGGCGAACTCGGCCGTTGATTGGTTAGTGCTGTCCGCCATGTTGAAACAGTTTATTGATGTAAACATTATATGTACGGTAATGTAGCTTCTCGTGATATTAAATCAAGTTTTTGCGTGTTTAAAATACACGCGCAGCAGTTCTACTTTTATTTTGTATACGTCGTAATTTACAATATGTACTGCGCGAATTCTCGTTGCTGCCAGCCTGACAGACGCTGGCCATACGACTGTATTTTCACGAGAGACGTGATATTAAAACAAATACTGAAACAACTTACCGTCTTAAACCCATCGGAAATGACAAAAAATGAAAGTTATCTTCTTAACTATCTGTAGATCAATAAAATTTGAACAATCTTTCAAGGAAAAGAGATTAAACACATTTGTAAATGTAGCTTACAAATTGCACGTATCTTCCAACTTAAACGAAAAAATTACTACTCAGTCATCACAACGCCGCAATATTACACAAAATCACGCTTTCACGAGCCGTATAAACGCAATTAGAACATTGTGCCCGATATATACAAGTAGACGGTCGATTTCGCGAAAAGTGTATTAAGTTTGCTTCTGTTACCCTTGTCTATTCTGGCCTGAACCGGTGCTAATTTTTTTTAACTAATTGCGCTCCTTAATTTTTTTTTCATCACAAAAGCAGCACGAAGATGCTGAGGAATTATCGTAGAACGTCTTCCGTGCATGGTCGCTCAAGAGAATGAACGAAGCTGACAGCCGTGTGGCATGTAGTTCAAGGTCGTCTGCATCATACTCCTCTGTCCTCGCTTTGTTTTTTCCAGTATTATTGTGTCAATGGCTTTATAATTGTATCCAGCCTTGTAACATTTTCGCTGTTCCAGTAATGTGTCCACCTATTAAAACAAATCAGTATCTTGGTGAAATGTTTCTAGGTTCCACGATTTTATAAACTCCTTGTCTTGTCTGTCTGTTCGATACATATTTGGCAATCGGTTTTAAACTACTCTGTAAAAAAATTTTCCTACCTTTACAAAGAAAAGCTTTGGAAACACTGTTGCTAAATAAGTGCCTTGTAAAACTACAAAGGTTATCCTTGTATAAAATACAAAGTATACGTTTGTAAAATTACAAGGAGTAGCCTAGCCTTGTAGCTGTACTTTCAATAAGGGGAAAAAACATTTAAATGTTCATTGTACTTCATATATAACACTGCATTCATTTGATCAATATTTTTTGAATAAAGGACGTACACATGAGATTATTTTGAAAAAATCGTAGGAGGTGTCAAGTTTCGAACCACTCTCCCTATTCTTAGAACCTACGCACCTTACCACTAGACCACTGTAACTTTCGTAACGCTTAGTCTTTATTTATTTGTATAGATTCAATGTAAAGTTCAATAATAACTCGTTATTTTATAGCACGCAATTAATATAAATATTCACTTTATTCCAGAAAAATAATTTTCAGAGGTTGTGATCTTATCATAAGTAATTTCCGGCGAACTTACGATTTTTGTAGGCTACACATTTTTCTATGTTTTTTTGCTAACAAAATTATTTTAACGTTATAAACTAATAATTTTACAAGGAAAATTTTTTCAGCATTTACAAAGTTTGTACAACTACGAAGAAGTGCCAAGTCATATTTTACAAAATAATTTACAGTGCGGGAACTGTCGGAATAGATATTACAAAGTTTACCTTTGTAATTGCATAAACTAATGATTTTACAAAGAATAACCTTGTAAATATTACAAAAAAATTTTAGAGTGTAACTTCCCGATGAGCTGAAGACGTAAAACTTTAAATATATGTTTCGGAGCTGGTTAAAAATGCAATATTAATTTGCGTCCTTTTCTGTTTGTCTGGTACAAATTTTGTTTGTTTTAAATACTTTCCAAAATTTCTCGCAAAGACTAAAAATCTGAAAATAATTACTTAAATAAAAAAACTACCTCACGTTTTTAAAACTTACTAAAAGGTATAAAACAATTTCCCCCATCAAATGATTTGCAAGATTTAAAACTTGAAACGTGGGCCAAGTGTAATAGATAATAGTAAGGAGCGTAGAAAGTAGCTGTCTTAGAAAACTAGCTCAATAGTTCATGTGCTTGGGCTGTTTGGGATAAAGTGACCACTCAACAAAAACCCTGCTACACGTCTGTTTTCAGCCAATTCGTATTTTTCCGCGCGAAACTGCTAACGACGGGGAATATCTAACCTCTTTGGACACGTCACTTGATGTCTGCGCGTGAAAGATGATTTGTACGGTCGGCAGGAACCTATATAGTTCGATAAAAACATTATTTATTACATAAAATACAAATACGTCGATTTCTAATGATTTAATTTCTGTATTGTATTTAAACAGGAAAATACAGCATTCCAGCAAGTCGCTGCCAACCACAAACGCTGTAAGGTAACTATTGTTGATGTTGAATTGTGTGCAGTAACTGATGGTGATTTATTCGAAGGTTAAATTTTTATCGCTCACTTTATCCCTACAACCTATACCATTTGCAGTTCAATAAAATTGTCCGCGAGTTACCTGAACTGTTAATGCATAAATTCTGTTCCATGCGCCCAATTTTACAAGTATTTTCATCGGATTATACTTCTTGTTCTGTATTGAAAACGTGGTACATTAAAAACTTTTTAAATTTAAATATCTTAAGAGGGGGTGACTGGACATGTGGGGTGAATTTCGGGCATCACATATGTAGTAGTCCTGAATAAAAAACTTTATTGCTACAAATGCCGAATAAAATATATCCACGTGCCATTTAATTAATACTTACATTTGACATTTATGGAAAATAAAAATTGTGTAAAAAAGTCTAAAGTCGCCCCTGCTTAAGATAATATGTTTTTTAATTCGTTCTTATTGGTACATATGTATTTATTTATATTGGCTTCACGTTTCGTCGACAGCGAGGTCATTAGAGACAGTTGCACACACAACTTCACATGAGGACAGGAAATATAAAATGAGTCGGTGGGAAACCACGGAAAACCAAAATTAGAATGGTTGGAGCCGGTGATCGAACCAAGGTCTCCCAAATGCAAGTTTAACAAGTTACACGTGCAAATAAAATGTACTGTGGAACAACAGTGTGTCCCTTTTTACCGCCGGAAACAGAGATGTTTAAAAACTTAATAAGTTGACATTATTTTGCGAAACTTAAATAACGCGTTCGCCAAGTGCCAATGACGCTTAATATGTCAATAGTACTGTTTGTGTAGTTAGTCATCCTTCCAGTTAATATTATGTTCATGTTGTTTACAATTTTTGGTGGCAATGTCCGTGACCAGATGATTGCCGCCGAAGGTTAAATGCATAGTTATCTAACGCCACATCGTAAATTGTGTGTCTTCATTATCTAAAATACCTACTTTGAGCTTTCACAGTCTTTCATCACGGGTTACGATCGCATTAAGCATTCCCTCAAGGTCACATTACAAAGGCATTCTTTGCTTAGTTTGTAATTGTTGAAGTCGTGTTGTTTTAATGGCTGACGGTATAATATCTTCTTAGTCAAGTGAAACATTACACAACATAGGATAGTATAGGCGGTTCGGGATAAACTGAGCACTTAAAAATACCTGCTAAAGTTCTATTTTCAGACAATTCGTATCTTTCCGTGCGTTACGGCTAACGACGGCAAATTTCTAACCTCTCTGGACACTTCACTTGATGTTTGCGCGTTTCAGAGAAATTGTGCAGTCGGTAGGAATCTGTACAGTTTGATTTAAAAAAATATATTACTTATATAAAATACAATTATGTAGAATTCGGTTGTTTATGTTCAGGTATTGTTGTATTTAAATAGGAAAATACACGGAGCTATATTGCGTTATTTCGCTGCCAACCAAACAAGCAGTAAGATAATTAAGAGTTAATGTTGAATTATATGCAGTAACGGCTAGTGATATTTTTCAAAGGTTAAATTATTAGTGCTCACTTTATCCCGATCGACCTAACAATAAATAATTTTATTGCTCAGTTTACTCACAGCTGTAGTTTCGGCGGCTCGAAAGTGGTTCACTTACAGGGACGAAATTACCAAGGAAAGATCTGAAGCAAAGGCGGAACATCACATGTGCAGAGTTGAAATTACTGGTTTTTGTGTTGCTACGTAGTTTAGAAAAAAATATTATGAATGTATCATCGCGCTCTAGTAAAATACATTGATAATGCAATTAGGTATTCACTGTGTTATTATTGCTTAAGGGGTATGGAAAGGCAAGTTGGACAGCGTTGCTACGTAGTTTAGAAAAACAA
>PNEQ01006232.1:7296-22834 GCA_003012365.1 Medauroidea extradentata
GTAGTTACACATCCGGTACAAGTTATTATAGAGTTGTTTGTCAGACTCTGGCCGCGTGACTAGCCCTCACATGACCAGTATTTCCATGAGGTCACATCCTGTTTGTTTCAACATGTACTGCCTCGTGACCAAGTCAGTAAAAACCAGTTATTTCAGTTCGGTACAAAGAACACTGTATCGTGCGGCCAAGTCGAGGCGAAGGGTGTAGAGGAGTATGTCCGCTTGGTAACTATTGCCAACGCCCAGAGAGTGGAGGGGGAGATCCAGTTATTCCAAGCACCACACCCAACTCAGTATATATGGAGGCAGCCATATTGAAGATGCCATCATTCTGCAGGGAGACCTACGAGACTTCATACGTCGTGCTGCCTGAGAAGGAACTCCTGTGTGTCCTGCTATCCGACTCGCTACTCTACATGTTTAGTTATGAATCTGTTCATATTAAGTTTATTGATAGGGATAGTTTTGTCAGCTTCTCCAAGTGAACGTAAGTAGAGTCACATTCACCACTTGATTCGCTTGCTTTTAGAGATATTAAACTTGCATATTAAAACTTTATTCTTTTATTCGCAAATCAGTTAAATACTTAGTTCTTTTTATGCAGTTACCTCGGCCAGGTGCTACATTATCATTATTTAAATGTAGTTCACATAGCAACAGTAGTAATCAGACATGTGTTAGATAATAAGAGAGGACAGGCAAAGATACAGTAATAATAAATTTCATTTTAATTAAGGTAATTGCCAAGTTTCTTAACTTTATTATTTGGCTGTTTTAAATACTAGTGTCCTGAATAATGTATGTTTAAATTATTCAGTGCATCAAGTGTATTTATTTGTTCACCATCACAGTTTCATCTCATTTTGTATTGTTGTGTTTTAATAGGAGATGCTGCACCCTCTGCGCGCCATCTCTCAGAAGCCGGACTCGTTCGTCCGACCCAGCAGGACACACGGGCCTGAGAACTGCTCTCGCGCCGCCTCTGGACCTTGTGTAGTGTGTAAGGAATCTTAAGTAAGTTAGTATTAACATTCTTGTCCTGTCCAGGGGCCGCCGTCATCACCGCGGTTACAGTAGTTTGAAGCAAATATGTACACAATCATCAAGTACTATTAAATTAGTTTAAATCAACAGAGCTTTTCATTTCCGTATTGGGACTGGGTCTGAACCCAGTATTTCATGTGTCTTTCAGTGTCGAAGAGGCGTGGCCCTGACCTAAACAGGGGCTAAATATGTATGTGTAAGTATACAAAGCCAGGCGCAAGATCACCAACATCAGTGATGCTGCTTGGGGGGTAGCCACATGGTCGTCGGCCACATGACCTGAGAAAGACGTCCATGCTCGCGTTTCACCGAGCTAAAACTGCAGAACTGGCGCATATGGTGTCTCTCTTCATTTCGCCCCCACGCGTCTCAGAGTCACGTTCAAGTTCTCCCTTTATTTTCTTGGCCTTTTGTAAATTACATTTTATTTGACCATAGGAAGGTTTACCAAATTAGTAGAGGCAAAACCAGGTCCTGTTTAAGGACCACATAAACTTAGATCCCCAGTTTTTCTAGTAAATCTGTCTCTCGCAGATGTAAGCGAGTGTTGTGCAAGCTCTTCCCCTCACCCTCCACCCATCTTCTGTTTTTAGGTTACACAGCTACGTTGAGCTATGACTTTTAGTTTATATACCGTATATACTCGTGTATAGTGCGCCCTCCTATATAGTGCACACCACGACTTTTGCAACAAGTTACAGGGAAAAAAAGATTTTAGTGCATCGCTATTATGTAAAAAAAAAACACGGGAGGATGAGCCGAGTGAGCGGTGAAACAGCACTAGGGACGCTATGATGGAGGGATCAAGGAAGGATGGGGGAAGGAAGGACATGTAGCTGGCAACATGTAAAAGAGAGAGGACAGATAACATTCACACTGGTTAAGAGTGTGATGGCAGAGAGGGTGGGGGCGAGCCAGGAGGGGTGGGGTGACTTGTCTCTCTGCCAAGCTCGCTTGCTGTCTGCCAGCCCTCGCCTCACGCATGTGCCTTGCTCTGCTGTGCCAGCCCAGGAGGGGTGGGGTGGCTTGTCTATCTGACAAGGTCGCTTGCTGTCTGCCAGCCCTCGCCTCCCATGTGTGCGCCTTGTTATGCTGTGCCAGCGCTTCCAGCATGTCTCCCCCTCTTCCCGCAAACTATTGAGATACCCTCACCCCTAAGATAACATGCTGTGACAGCAGCAAGCTTGCCTTTTTTATCTCTCCTGGGTGTTTTAAGAGGTGGGACAAGGAAAAAAAAGAATGACACTTTTTTCCTTCCTTCCTTCCTTTCCCATGAAAAGATAGCTGGTCAGGACCGAGCCACTGTCAAATATCTTTCCCGGGTGGGGGATGGGGAGTGGGGAAAAAAAAGAACAATGAAGCCTTTTTCTTTCTTTCTTTCCCCATGGAACAATAGCTTATCATGAGGCGTCAAAATTAACTTTTAGGGTTTTAGCAGGAGGGGTAATGTTGGAGGAACCTGGACTTGAGAACGGTCTCTCTCTGCCTCCCACAGTTGACACCTGTCGGTTTACGACTATAACTTCCACTTCTTACTTCTCCCCCCCCCCCTCCATCCTGACTCACCGCTGGCCTTTTTTTCTTTGCTTCCTACTCTTGACACCCGTAAATTTACAGCTTTAACTTTGCCTTTTCGTCCCTCCATCCCCTCGCCTCCCTCAACCGACCACTGACCTTTATTTCACGTATTTTTTTTCTAATTTCCGTCTATAGCACGCACCCCAGAACTTTTATCAGTTGTTTTGGAATAAAAGTGTGTACTATACACGAGTAAATACGGAATGTGTTTTAGGTTAGATTTACTTCCTTGAGGAAATACAATGTAGTTTGTCGCAGGTCATTTGGTGGACACCCCTATAGTTGTTTGCTGATTAGTGTATTTTAAGTATAGTTTTCGTAAGGGCCAGTGACAGTAGACTATTTGTTTTATTTAGGCAGGGTTGGTTAGATGTTTGTAGCTTGTGCTGTGTGTTGTCAGAGTCAGTCGTGGTCTGTTAAGTTGACGATGGCTCTGGCAATTGAAGATATGGTTAGGTTACTTTATGGTTATTTCCTAGTACCACCCTGCCAAAATATTTATTTAGATAGATGGATAATTTAGAGCTACAATATAGTAATCAAGTCTAATATTTGAGGTTTTCAAAATTTTTATATTAATACCACTACGTTATGTGTTTAAACAAATTTTCCTCAATGACACCAAATATATACGCTTTCTATCTGAGAATATAAAAAACTATTGTGACTTATTGCTAATTGACATGAATGAGGAATATTCTTCAAAGTTACAAAGACTTCAGAATTCCTGCGTTTGTTTTATTTTCAATCTAAAACGAAGGGACCATATTACACCATATTACGAATGAAAAGTTAAATTGGCTGTGTTTGAAGGAGAAGCGTAAACTTAAATCACTGTTATTCCTACATAGAACTCTGTCTTGTAACCAATCTAAATATTTATATTCGCGTTTCCAGTTAATAGTAAATAAACACAATCGACAAACTAGGTGCGCAAATTCGAAAATGTTATCTTTAAAAGCCTATAAATCGCAAAATTTTGCCAAGTCATTTTGTGTATCAGTATCTAAAGCGTGAAATTGTGACGGGTCTCCTAACTGAAGATGAAGATAACCATAAATCCTGGTCACGGCACCAAAATGTGACGGGTCCCCGCTTACTGAAGATTAATGAGACCATAAATCCTGTCGAGGCACCAGAAATGTAGCACGTCTCTGCTAACTGAAGATTAAGTTATTTTACATAATTGTTGACATAACCTCTGACGTAGCCGGTTGTGATCGTATAGGTTTGCTGTATCTACATGAAATTAAAACCTGTTGGCGTGACTGTTTTTATTAATTAACTTTTAAAAAAAAAAACTTCGCATACAGAAACTCTAGATTTCAATCATAATAGTCTTCATCATTGTCCAAGCCTGACGCTCCCGGGAGAGAAATGCTCAACCCCAAAACTTAAAAGAGAAAAATAAAAACTAATTTTCAAAGTTCGAAACACGCCACGACATCTCAACCAAAATATTCTCGCAAATGCGAGGACTCTACTCAGCGACAAATATACATGGCTGCTCAGCCACCTCGCTCCCACACAGCCCACCAACCGTTCCAGACCGCCATTCTCGTCTGCGTCCGAAAACCAAATCAATATGGCCGACCCACCGAAGCTGCTCTCTCCCTGCAGCGCCTCTAGCGGCCACCCAGCGCACCAAGGTAAAAGCGTAACGGAAAATTAATATTAAATTAAATATAATAATAAATTATAAACTTTTATACTTTTAAACAACTTGAAAAGTGAAAATATTCTTCTGAAAACCAAAATTACATAGTAATTTACAACATAAATTTAAGTAAATTTGAACCACGTGCCCTTTCATTGGCTCTAGCCAGCCCGCGCAAACATACTACTGTCTCTCTCGCACACTCAACGAGCAGCGGTGCACGTGCACTTTGTGAAAAGTAAAAATATTAGAAAAACGGTTAAAAATCTAAATATAGCGATTCCTGGAACTGGGCAGGCACACCTGTGCCATCCAACTATACTTGCCAACAATACACCCAGCCCTGAGTTACAATACAATGACAGTTAAGCTGCAAATGATATTACAGTATTAAATTAAAACATAAAGTTGCCTCAGCCTAAACAAACCAAATTAAATACATATAAAATTTAACAATTTCAAAACTGATACAGATAAAAAGCCAAACAACTGTCAACAATACCTGAAAGTAATTATATAGATAATAGCAAAATCAATAAGTCAAACATAAGGAAATAATAAAATAAAAACAGGAAACAATAAAGGCCTAAGTGGTGGGTGGACCGCCTCACAGAATGAACTCCCAGCAGAAATAAGAGCCATAACTTCTACATTGAGCTTCAAAAACCATTTAAATAAGAATGTATTTTTCAACTTGAAAATTCTTGTTTCCCAAATTAAGTTTTTTTATATTTTAAAATCATTAGTAATAATAAGTTATCTTTTACATTAAACCTGTTACAGTACTATATTTTGAAAAAGAAGTTGTTACTTTAAAATGTTTGTACTAGATCATATGATATCAGAATTTAAATGATTAATTTTCCTTTATTTTGTCTTATTTTACATAATTTTTTTGGTTTAAGCAATTAATTTTCTAAAAATAGACATAGTTGCATTTGTAAACGTAAATTTCATCAGTTTGCAAATATTGATATAATTAATTTATTAATAACTTTATAATGTATAATTACCATGGTTAAATGTAAGAAAAGGCATACGCCTTAATTTCGCCATGTAAAACTTAAGACGTAAATAAAATAAAATAAATAACAATAAGCATTATTTCAAAAAGGTTTAATGCTGAAGCTCCACAATTTTGGGAGAGACAAGCTATTTAGACATACAAAACAAACCATTTAGCCAACAACCCAAGAGAATGTAGTACATATATTTATGTAATACTGTACATATATTTATGTAAAAATGTTTACCGAATTTTGCAGAAATTTGAAATTCAACACAGAAAAACATAAAAAAGGCATTAATAGAAAAATCTTTTATAAAACTACAAATTTTGCCACACACAAACCATTCCTGTAATGTAATCTGTAATGCTGGTAACATCAAAGTTAAAATATTTTTATTACTTTAAGTATTTCACATGGAATTCAACATATAATTGCAACCAAAACAGTTGGTACTCTCTTTCAATATTTGCACTTTAAGTTTTTCAACATGAAACTTAAAATTCCCCTAAACTATCTACATACACACAGTTTAAGTAGAGATGGGGTCAAATAACAAAAACTCGAGCCAAGGCGAGCTTGTATTGGTCAACTCTGCTGAAGCTCAAACCAACATTAGTATCTCCTCAAACCTCAGCGCAATAATCGAGCCTGTTTACATTATTTACCGGATGATTATTACATAATCTGCTGAAACTAAAAATGGGATTATTTAAAATGTGTGTTTAGTTGACAACTTTAAATTTTTTTTCTTTTCTGTCCCCAAGCGACAATTGCAATTGCGCATACTGTCAAGGTCGACGACGTTTGGATTGGTAAAACACGAACATCCAGAGATAGCAGTCTAAGAGTTGTAGCCATCTCCGCTTCCAAAATTGTGGTCTATTTACACTGAATGTCCCACATCTCGTCTCTTCACTATTTCTGTCGAGTGTGTTGTGAAAAAATTTATTTTCAATAAGCGTAGAAAACAGACAGCAAGACCTAACAAAAATTAACATAAAAGAGTTAGGGTGCAGTTAGAAAGCCAAATTCAAAATCATTTTGGGTGAGTAAGTCACACAGATTCATCACGAGCTCAGAAATACAAGGCAAGTAAACGTTATAATATAACAAATTTTAGTGGTCTTAAAAACTTACTTTAGTCTAAATGTGTCATGGGTACAAAATACAATGAGTTTCTCTTATTTTTAAAAGGACAATTCATGAATTTCCTTATAGAAAAATTTATTGAAGTAAGTTATTTTGTAGGACATACAGTATACACGAGTGTCTGTTCACTAGATCTTTTCAAAAAAATTAGTCAAGGAAACCAATACAGCTGTGTTCATTTTGGCTTCTCTTTTTGACACCTTGACTCTCATGTGTTCGATTCACCGAAAGCAATACACTCAAACCCCGTGCTGTATGAGAAACCATCTAGTATGTTGTATTACACTGTAAAATTATTACAAACGTGGCACAATTGGTTAATATTTACAATCAATCGTGAGCTATACGAGACAGAGTTCATTGAACTCCAACAGCTGGTTCACTCGCAGCCTTAGGTGCACTTTTTTGTGCGCTGTCTGGTGAAACATGCACGTACAGTACAGCAACAAGCAAAGACGCTAGCCAATGGACGTCGTTGGACGAGTTCAGAACGCCAGTGATTGGCCAAAAATTTTCGGAGTAAGCGAAGTCTTGCAAGGACTGACAAAGAGATGGAGTTACCGTCTCAGTTTGAACGCCATTTATGTATGAAACAAAAAATATTCTGAGAAATATGGCTTTTTCGTACACATTAGCCACATTTTCCCGTCTGCGTGAGTCTGCATTGATCAAACTCATCCTTTGAACGTATCAAAACAAAATTGATTCAGTCGGTTCTTGATTTGGACGTAAACAATTTCACCCAGGTCACACCTGAAACAACTCAAATTAAAATTTCTCTAACTAATCTCGCTACTTCATAAAATGCTATCATGCAGTATGTAGTGCATTTTCTCACATTCTTGCAGTAATCAAATATATAAGAGCGATGTAATAAGAAATATTTAATTCCAATAGACAGTTACAAAATGTGCCGACATTTGTGAACAAACCAACATGGTGGCGGTGTCTATCAAAATTTTTCCATTAGGTTTTCGTTTAAAAGTATCTACAGCCATTATTACAATATTTTAAGCGAAGATGGTTACATATTATGAATGCTACATTTATATAATATATATATTTCCTGCTGGGAATGTAACACAGTCCATGACTTGTTTGCTGTAGGATAGACATACATGCAACATTTTGGTATGTTTTCCTTTCGTTTTTTATTTAGTACATTGTTTTCTTACGCGCAACTCTAGTATAGTTTTGCCCCGAATCTATAATTTAATAAATTTTCATATGTAAGTCTTACGTTTCACTAAGAGATTTATGAATGCGACTGCCTCACTTCAGTGTTTATAAGAGTAGAATTTTGTTGTTCCAGTTCATACAGACAAATTACAGGAACCTTGAGTGATCGTAGAATCGGGGTTCTCAAGTGTGTGTTAGTGAGTGTTAATTTGAAAAAGTCAAAATGTCCGAAGGAAATGTAGGTCATGTACATGATGCTCTTGCTCAAGGAGTTGTGAATTTTGTAAACTACAGTAGAACCCCTTTTTACACCACTCAAGGGATCCTGCATAAATGGTGTAAAAAGCAGGAAAGTGTAAAAAGTGGGAAATGCAGAAAAGGTTTTATTATTACCAAGTTGTATTAATTTAATATTTATATAGCTATTAGAAACTTAAAAATTTTTTCAATACTCCCACACCAAGAATTATATATTGTTTAAAAAAAATTCAAAGTTAAAAAAAAAAAAAAAGTACCGTAAGTGGTAAATATTGAATAAGCACTGGCCAATAAACAAGGTTATGTATGCGTTTAAAGCAGTTGAAACAACTACGATATGCGGGACAAAAATTATCGTTTCCAGTTTGCTGACTATGATTTCTACTATTTCCGAAGAAAAAAAATTGTTAATTGGTACATCTGTACTCTTGCACCCACACACAATGCATAAAAATATTTCCACAGTTGGTCGTTATTTGACACGAAAACACATTTTCGTTTTTCCGCAAACGGCCCGTATGTCACAGAACTCTTCAATAATTTACCCATTTTTACTACTGCATTTTTTGCTGGAACTGGCATAACCAAGTAATACATGTTCCCAGTACGATGTTTTTCATCAACTGGAAATGCCAGTCTTTTAACTCTGCAGACATTTTAGTGCATGCCATTAGAAAGTCCGCTTTGAATAAATTGGAAATAATTTTGCCACTTTGCAATAATAATACTACTACCGTCACAAAAATTACAACAAGAACATTAACTTCACATTTCCCGAGGCAGTAAACAAAGCAATTGTGAGTGCTAGTGTGCGTGCCGCACTGCCATGTGAACTAGAGTAACTTCGTGTAAGTTACAACCAGCCAATTATGCTATCACGTGAATGAGAGCATTTCAGTGCAACTTCGTACAAGTTACGACCAGCCAGTGGCGCTGTCGCGTGAGCGAGAGCACCTCAGCGCAACTTCGTACAAGAAGTTTCGACAAGCCCGTGGCGCTGTCATGTGAGCGAGAGCATCTCGGTGCAACTTTGTGCAAGCAGCGACCAGTCATTGGCACGGTCACGTGAGCGAGTAACCTCAGGTCAACAACAAAATAGCGCAGAATGGCCTAGTTCCAAATTGTAAAGATGTGCGCAAGCAGAACAGTTGAACACCTTGTAGTTAATGTTGAAGTTTTCCGTAATTTTATACATATATCTGTGCTTGTCGCTTGGGTTCAGAAGTAAGCATACTTAAAGAAAAAATTTAAATAGTGGGAAATAGTAATATTGAGTGATGTAAACAGGAATGTGTTGTACATAGAAACAAATGGAGATAAAACGGACAGTCAGTAATAGGTGTAATTAGCGGGAAACGTAAAACACGGTAACGCAAAAACAGGGTCCTACTGTAGCTTTATTGATATCTGTATGCTTTGGTTTTGTGGTTATCTACAAAAAAAAAATCTTAAGCCTGATAGAGAAAACATTGTAAATTGTTTTGTGCTATTTAAAGAAATAGATAAGTAAAGGTAACGTGAGTATACATTTAAATTATAATTTAGGTACACAACATTTAACCTCTTAGATTGTGTTAGGAGCAAAAAAATAAAAATACTCTATGACCTGTATCACTGACTCTGGCTCTCACAACTCTGGAGGTAAAAAAAAAGTTGAACCAAACAAATACAATAAACCCTCAATATAGAGATGCCAAAAATTCTGTCATTAGATCGAAGATGTTAAATCCAACGCAATAAATTATGATTCTCAAAAAAATTTTTAAAAATTGTTAATACATATATGGTTTTTCTTAAATTAAACACAGAACCAATGATTTAAACTAACTGATTTAATTACCAATTAAAAAAAAACACACTATTCTATTAAATTCATAATTTAATATAATAAACAGAGGTTTTCCAAGTAAAATAATATGCTACATTTATAAGCAAAAATTTACACTTATATGATGAATATTCAATAAAATCAACTTTTATCTAGGAACATAAACTTTAGACTATTTTAGAATGAAATGATATCCTACAAAATCTGATGACGCCACTTCACAGTAAAAAAAATTTGAACGGCACGCTCTGCAAACCCTTTTTGCCCTGCAACCTGTTTTCGCACCGCAACCCCCATTTCGTGAGGGAACCCTGTTTCGTCACATTCCTCTCGTTTCACCACGAAACTCAGGTATTTTTAGGAGATCATTTTTTAGAAACCGTTGAGATTAAAGATTTCTTGACAGCTTCCGCTTTTATTCCCATTATTTCACCATTCCAAAACACAAAAAAAAAACCTATACCTCCAGTCACCAGTGTATAGAGAAAGTCTCGTCTAGTAGGAAATAATAAAAATACAGCATGTGGCCTACAATTAGGAAGAGGAATGAAAAAGCATTCCACACTAATGATCTCCACGCGTGGGCAGAAGAAAATTTGATAGAAAAAAGGTTAGTCCAAAACTTGAAATTTTTTTTATAATTACAAATATAGGTCATGGTGCTGCCCACGCATGATGAATTCGCCACTCCCTACATATATTCATATGATAGTTGGGCCACAGCCCGCTCGCACAACCGTCCCCGGCAACATTGCGATGATTTCTATCGCCTGGTGATGGTCTTTTCGCCTGGCCCTGTGACAACTGTGAAAAACTCAACTAGCCAATCACAGGCTTCGCCCTCGCTTGTTGCTTAATAAGGTGTACTAGTTCAACTTACAGGCCACCACCATTCACCAACACTACCACACAACTACAGTTTCAGCCAACGGTTTATAGGGTCCAAAACTCTTCCTAATACAGCAGAGGCCAAACAAGAAATAAACATGAAAAAGAATTTGACGCCTCTATCTCCGACCAAATATGGTAGATGGGTACCCTTGCTCAAACGAAAGTTGCTGCCTTCGCCCTTCAGCCACGTGGCTATAACTACTAGAGTAAGCAGTTAAGTTGGCCTCTGAGCTCTCTAGTGCTGTTTTCAGGACGAGAGAGCGAAGAAAAACCGATATCCTACTATCCGGGGCCACCTACCAGGTTGGTACTACCAGGGCAGAAAACATTCGGCACGTTCCGTCATACACTACAGAAGTGTAAAATATTTGCGAGTTGCAGCAGTTGTGCTCCAAAATACTTATATACAGTTCGGGACATGCAAAAACTATTATAAGCTGCTACGTTTTACTTCCGTCCGTAAATATATAAAAAAACTATTCAGTCAACCAAAATTAATGAATATGTTGTATTAAGGCAAACTTGAAAATAAAATATATTTATTCTAACACAGAATAAAATTCAGAGAATATATCAGACAAATTGACAAGACCACAACCTCTACAGTACCTGCTTTGACACATTTCATCAAGTTATTTAATTCTACATCAAAGGACACTGTAAAAAAGACGTAAATATGTGTGATCGTAATAATACTTGGCTATTGGAAAATGCCTGCGGCATGAAGTACCCCACATAAAATTACAAGTAAAAAAATAAAAACGAACTTAAAAAAAAATTAAAATTGTAAACTGAAAACACTTACAGGTATATTCTAGGTTCAGAATATCCCCTTTCTCTGTAATTAAGGAATACGTAGATGGAAAAGTATCAAATAAAATTTATTTTAAAAATACTATGCACACACATATACATACATATTTAAGACTGAGGCGCTATCCATTACACACGTTACTAATTTCATCATTTAGTTACAAACTAAGGCACAACACTATACAAAACACAAAACTATAGCGCCAAAAGCCTTTATATACATGTATATATTGAAAAATATACCGCATTTACTCGTGTATAGCACGCACTTTTATTCCAAAACAACTGATAAAAATTCAGGGGTGCTTACTATACACAGAAAATAGAAAAAAAAATAATAAGTGGAAGAAAGGTTAGTGGTCGGTTGAGTGAAGGTGCCGTGAGGGAGGGATGAGAGGGGGGAATGAGAGGGTGGAATGAGAGGGGGGGGATGAGAAGGAAGTTAAAGCCGTAAATTGACGTGTGTCAAGAATAGAGAGCAGTCGGTCTTGATGGAGGGGGAGGGGAGGAGTAAGAAGCCGAAGTTATAGTCTCAAATGGACGTAAGTCAACTGTTGGAGGCAGAGAGACAACGCTCTCACGGCCAGGTTTATCCATCATTACTCCTCTTCCTTTTCTTTTTCTCCCCCTTTCCCCTCCTGACATGCTCTGAAGTAACCTGCTAAAACCCTAAAAGTTAATTTTCACATCTCATAATAAGCCATCGGTCCATGGGGAAGAAAGAAAGAAAAAGGAGTCATTTATTTCCTTTTTCCCCTTCCCATCACCAACCGGGAAAGATATTTGGCGGCGACTCCTGACCATCTATCTTTTCATGGGAAAGGAAAGAAGAAAAAAAGAGTCATTCTTTTTTTCCTTCCCCCACCCCCTCAAACACACCTGGAGAGATAAAAAAAAGGCAAGCTTGATGCTGACACGGCATGTTATCTTAGAGGTGAGGGTATCTCAATGGCTTAATGGAGGAGGGGGGGACATGCTGGAAGTGGCTGGCACAGCAGAACAAGGCACACACCCGCAAGGCAGTGAGGGTTGGCAGATAGCAAGCGACCTTGGCGGAGACAAGCCACCCCACCCCTTCTGGCTCGCCACCTCCCTCTCTACCTGCACACTCTTATTACATCTTTCCTGATTCTTTTATATGTTGCCAGCTACGTTTCCTTTCTTCCCCCTCCTTCCTTGACCACTCCATCATAGCATCCCTCATGCTCTTTTGCCGCTCACTAGGCTCATCCTCCTGTGTTTTTTTTTTAACATCCTAGCGAGGCACTAAAAAACTTTTATCCCTGTAACTTGTTGCAAAAATTGCGGTGCGGACTATACATGAGGGCGCACTATACACGAGTATATACGGTATATATAATATGTATATTTATATACTGCCCTAGAACTTAGCTATATAATGATGAAGTTACCAAGAGAGTGGTTGTTCTGAACCTATAATATACCTACTATATACCAGTACATATATGACAATTTTTTTTTAATTCTTAGTTTACAATTTATTAAAACAAACCTTTTTCAATGTTTTTTTTTCTCCTTTCAGTCTCAAATCTCTTGAACTTATTTATTGGTTTGTCGGACAACTTTTAAAAAGTCATTGCAATTTAAATATGAGAAAAACATAACTTTTCGTTTAAGTTCACATAATTTTAATAATACAGTGAACCCTCGATAACTTGGACCTTGAAGTCCAGGACTTCGGATAACTGAACTCAGACAGAATTTCAAAAAACAAAATTAATTTTAATTCCATCACATTTTATTTAAAGTGTCTGCCTCATTTAAATCCATCACGTTTTATTTAAAAACAGTATTAAGCTTTGAAAGCAGTTGCTCATTGCTACGTAGCCTTTAATAATCCCACCGTAAAATATGTGGCAAGTTCCATGTAACTAAATGTTGCTAGCGAGGCGCGCGAGTGGAGATGCGACTCAGCAGGCAGACCTCGCTTCTTTATCTTTCCGCCCTCTTCACCGTGCGAGCCATTCACGTACGTGCGTGTGTGAGTCATAAATAAACATTTTAGTATGATGCTGGTGAATTGGAAGGTAACTATAGGTCACAATGGCACTTAAAGGAAAATTTATTTTGTTCTGGTATGTGCGATAAATTCAAGATTGCAAAGCAATTTGTTCCGGACATTAATAAAAAAAATTAAAAGCCATTAGTTTGCATTGCAATGTAGGCAAGGTGGTAGGACGGTTTTACGGCCCTGTAACGACGTTTTACAAGATGATGAGGGTGAAGTGAGGTGAAAGAACAACACAACATCCATGCCCGAGCAAGGATTCGAACCCAGGGCCTCTTGCACTGTAAACTGGCGCCTAACCCACTACGCTAGAGGCCGCCGCGATATCAAAAAAATAAAACAGGGCTTAATAAATTATAAAATAAAGGGGAGGGGGCAGAAAGAGGCTTTTGCCCCGGGCCACACATTCTAGAGTGCCTCCTTTTGAAAAAGTTCAATGGTAAAAATGAACGGGCTTTTATTGAGTTCCCGTTAATTTTGATGGTATCTGCGAAATTTATTTTAAGTGTAAAGTGTGTGTAAAGACGTCACTGATCTATGACAACGCAGCCAAGGTAAGATACAAGCGCAAATTATCACTTCAACCACGGCTGTAGACTTCTACTAAACACAAAAAAAAAAAAAGGAGGAAAGGTAGACAGAGATTTATACGTTGCTCCTGGCCTCGTATTCTAGCAAAGAGGCCCCGGGAAAAAAACAATTTCTCGTAGGAAACTAGCAGCTGGCTGCAGACACTGTGACATGCTGATGTAGAGCAATTTTTCACGTAAACATCTCCTGAGTTGCGTGTGGTCACGTGCGGTGTTTTTATTTCTGTTTTTATTGCTGTTGAGACTGTACCGGTTGACCTTGACTACTTTCGCTCGCGCTCTACCACCCTAGCTTATCTCACACACACGCGCATGCAAAGACTGTCGTCAGCCAGACGAGAGAAGGGACAACTTTTATGTGGTAGAAGGGTGCCTTGGTCCCAGCTTCTAGCACAGATAAAAACGATAAGCCAGAAGCAGCATAAAAAATAAATAAAAAAAGAATCTGCTGGCCCAGGTTGTTCGACATTCTTTCTTTAATAGTTCTCCCTTTACGGTGACAATTTCACCGCTACCCCCTCCTGTAAATTGATACGTACAAATCAATATATATTGCCGCTTCTTTTGCTTGTAGAAATGATAGTGTACTGGTTTCCTCAAGTTTGTTGTGATTAATGACTGATTACCCCTCCTCCCCGGATGCCCCACGATAACACGGACAAATCGTTACTTGGACAGCTTCTCCCTCAATTTAGTCCTAGTTATCGACGGTTCACTGTACTTTATGTTAACATTTCTAGTATTATTTTTTCCTGGAGTGGATAGTAGCTAATGTCGTTGTTCTTTGCCGACTTGACAAATCCTGTCTACAGATCTGACTTTCTCTCACACCCATGTACTTTGCTGCTAGTACTGGTTGCTCTCTTAGAGGCTCAAGAGTTTACTTGTCCTTTCTTCACCACAACACTGAATAACAGTTTTTATTATTTCCCACTCAGTGCTATGCATCTCCTTTCGGCAACTCTGCAGGCTACCACCTTCAACTTACATTTGCAGTCATTAATTGAGGGTCAATATTTTCCTAACAGCTACTACACAGTTGTCGACTGTGGACGCCTCCTTATCTCATCTTATTCCTCTGTCCTGTTGTCCCTGCACCTCTGCACTGTCAGAAGCCAAGATAACTGCCTACTGTAGTAGATTCATAATTTTCTAACTGAACTGTCATTTATATATATATATGCGCGATTCCTTCCCCCAATACACTGTCACCTTTCCAATTTGATTATGAAAAAAATTTCATTCAACAAAAATATGCCTTAAATAGGCCAATAACCTTTAGGCCTGCAATGTTACAACCCCATTTCGTGCAGCAACACCAACCCCATTTCGTGCAGCAACACCATTTCGTGCAGCAACACCACTTTGTGCAGCAACACCATTTCGTGCAGCAACACAATTTCGTGCAGCAACACAATTTCACGCAGCAACACAATTTCACGCAGCAACACAATTTCGTGCAGCAACACAATTTCGTGCAGCAACACAATTTCGTGCAGCAACACCATTTCG
>PNEQ01006235.1:0-21295 GCA_003012365.1 Medauroidea extradentata
ATTAATTAATAGCGTCGTTGACAAGATAGTTCAATTATACTGTGTAATTTTTTTTAAGTCGATTGACCGAATAGTTTTCGATTGGTGATGAGTTAGGTTTCTGTGATTTTTCGGGCGCGCGAGCATGACTTCGCTAGCGGTAGCTGCGAAAGACCCAAAATGGCGGACGATTATACCTAGTCTTTATAGAGCCCTAGCCCTTACGTCTCCGTCACTTCTGAGCGATTAACGTGCAGGTAGGAGGCGCCCATTATTATTATTATTATTATTATTATTATTATTACTATTATTAATAATTCACTGCTTCAAATAGGCTGCAGCAAATTTTCGATTATAATTATGTTTATATCGTTTTAGATGTTTTCAAGCATGTCCGCTACTTGCTGAAGTTCATTAATTTCAAGGTAGGATAGAAACTTGCTCGTTTATTTCCCTTCAACTGTATAGTAAATTTTAAACTGCGATATAATAACCAAAAGTTATTGAAAAGGTAATTTGTTTTCGGGAGCAGATTTAGTCACAACCATTCGTGTCGGTGCAAGTGCGCACGTGCAAATAAAGATTCACAGTTTCGGTAATATCAGGCGCGACATTTTGGCATAATCGTCTGATCTACTCAGTGTCTTAAGCGGCTTTGAATCTTCAGGTAAGCCAGACGTGCGGCAATTGTCAAGACGATCGCCATAACAATGGTCAATACGGCACCTATGAACTGCTACGTTTCGAAATCGAAACCCAGGTTTGTCATGTATGCAGTTGTAAAACTGAGAATCAGCCTTCACGCATTAAGGTGGTTACTCAATTGGAAACTTAAGCATTTGACTTTATGTATGTTAAAAAAAAAATTTTTTTTATTTCTGAGTATCGTTTTATTCTCCAATATTCGGATTTTAAGAACGTTGACACGTACGTCTTAAATTTACTTGAAAAATCTTGAATAGTGTCAGAGAAGACTTAAGTTGCATCAATAGATAGGGTTGCTTTTGTTCTGAGAAATATAATAAATTAAAAAAATATTTTATTTGGGTTTATGTTTGGGATATTTACGCGATGTGCTTTTATGACAAATATATTACCTATATCAGAAAAAAAAAACATGTTCTCAGTAGTTTTTGAATTGTTACCTGTATATTGTGTACTGACAATACTCAACGTTACGGAAACGTAAAGTCAAATGTTGAAGTATTCAATTGTGTACAGATCTTAAGTCAAGGATGGACAATAATTATAAATCCATATATGTTCGCCGTGTCTGCACACGATCAATGTTACGTAACTGAAGATACCAACAATCGTGTGGTCCCCTGCATGTAGTTTCGACAAGCTGGCAACAGTACTGGTGGTGGCAACACTGGCGGCGGACACGTGACGTAACCGAGCCGCCAGACGAGGGACCCGAGGTGTCGCCGACGTCTCCCGGCCCCTGTCGAAGGATGGCGATGGTCAGGAGGGGAAGGAGGAGGGAGACGTCGAGGGGGAAGACTAATTGAAACAATGGCTTTTCCAATAAAGGAGGCCTTGGACCACGGGGCCTGCGTCTGTAATCATATTACACCGGGCGGCAATCTCATAAAACACTGGCCTTCCCTTGACACAATTACAAACAACGCATCGCTGACAAGATTACGCCCCGGGCGGAGATACGAGCGCCGGCTTATTGGCGAGAGCGAGAACCGAAATGGGATCGGGACGAGCTCATCGACTGGGGTCCTTATAGGCGGCTCGTGGACCCTCGTTCGCCTATCACTGCGCGAGAGCCGACACTAGCCGAGCGGACACGAGTGCAACTACCGGCCTTCCAGAGATGAGAAAAGTACAGATGGAGCATTAGCAGCCTGTCCTGAGGCAGTGTCTCAATTTAAGGCGGCCGCCTACCCGCGCGTCAGAGACTCAAAAGCGACAGAACAGTAAGGTCGACCTAGAAGCGCGCAACATATGCCGCGTCGCCTCAACGAGCCAGGCGCTGAACTAGCGTGCAAGCTTCCCGCCGTACGGATTTTACTATGGGACACTAAGCGGTGACCATATAATTTTATTGGTGGAAAGTCTGCAACTAAGTGCAGTGCAGGTCGCAACCTGAGTTTCACTTACATCCGGTTGGTACATTTTGAAGTACGGAAGTTTGAAAAGGCCGTTTTTAGCCATGTTGGAGGGCTTAGAAACAGTGTTTTTAATTGGCGTGGTGTCTGAACAATGAGGTTCCGACCTTGTCTGAAGTTTTTCTTTTCGTACGTTGGCACAATGGGCACATATGAAATATTTTCGTAGGAAAAACCTGTTTTACGAACACACTGCAACGCATTTGAAGCGTGGGTTAGGCGGCCGCCTTAAACTCTCTGGAGAGAGCACTCTTTCGCGTTACCACGAGAGCTCTCTCTCTCTCTCTCTCTCTCTCCAACTGGGACGATGCACAATCGAGTTTGTAAACAAACGATGCAAAGGTAAAAAGTGCGTAAATTTTATTAATACAAGTTATAAACACATCAAATATATTTGTAGGCAATTCAAATAATGTTTAACTTACCAGCGTCGTATTTCAAGCAGCGAATAACTGTTTATAGGAGATGCCATAATTTTGTGTTTTGTGTATTTAAACGTATATTAGGGCAGAAAATGATTACACAACTTCTCGCTATAATTAACGGGGTCGTTGTAAATAATTATTCACGTATAAATATTGAAATATTAGCAATATGTAACACATTTCTTCAATAACCTCAAACCACAGCTGTGATCAAGATGGCGTTCGCCAGAGAGAACGACAGAGTGCAGCGAGTGAACAGTTCATTCTCTCGCTGTACTCTCGTTATTTCGCACTCTCGGAAACGAATTCAGACGACCAGAGAGCACTCTCTGACGTGTTTGCGAGAGAGAGAGAGAGAAAGAGAGAGAGAGAAAAAGAGAGAGAAAGAGAGAAAAAGAGAGAGAAAGAGAGAGAAAAAGAGAGAGAAAGAGAAAGAGAGAGAAAGAGAAAGAGAAAGAGAGAGAGAGAGAAAGAGAGCGAGAGAAAGAGAGCGAGAGAAAGAGAGCGAGAGCACACACTGAGTGAATTGAGATACGGCCTGAGGCCAAGTTGACTTTATTTAGGTTGCAATATGGCGGGGTGCAATCAGCTGTTCCCGTATATCACGGCTGTAGAACAGGTCTGGACACTCGCCTGGAAACATGACTCCCTTGTTTGCTGTACTTCGCCAAGTTCACGATAATGCTATACGTCTTTGGCGTTGAAATCAGGGCAGTCGGACTAACTCCGCCCCCTTCCCTCCCACTAAGATAAACAATTTATCGAAACGTATTTTTTATATATTTATGAAATACTTCCTTCGCTCACAATTTTAAATAATGGCTCCAGAAATCTTTACTTACTTAAAATGTTAACAATGGAAAAAAGTGGGCGGAGTTTGAATCGGACCGCCCTGACTGCAGCGCCAAAGATGCAGAACATTCTCCGTAACTTTGTGAACTACAGCCAAACAAGAGGGTCAAGCAAAATACATTGGTAGATAGGCGAGTGTCCAGACCTGTTCTACGACGGTGCTGTAGATGTACTGAGAAACGAGTTTATGGTTGGCCAACTTACAGTCGCATTATACTCGTTGCTATAGTAATAAACAACTTTTCAGTTACCAATATGGCGGATGGACTCCTCCCTCTTCTGTCTCGAGGCTTCATACCCCTCGCCCTACGACATACTTTTATGCTCTATCTGTACGTTTCTCTAATCTCTGCGGCCTTCAGGACGACAAACCTTTTCAGAGCTAGGACTAAGAGGTTAATTCTACTGGAGGTTGGAAAGAAAATGTATTTTCTAACGGAAGAGTTTGGCACAGGGAACAAATTCCGCTCCTAGTTAGGCTACAATCGCTACCGTACCTAACAAAATACGAAACCTTGGTAAAATTAATTTTAACTAGAGGTGGTAAAGGGAGACGTGATGTAATGTAATTGTAAAGTGAAAAGAAACCAATTTTGGCTTTCAAATTATCATCTGTATGCAACTTAAAAATCAGGAATCTACGTGATCGGTCAGTTTATTCCTCTATACCAATAGGCGTGCGCAAGGCAGGTACCTCATATTTCAACAGCATAAATAATTAAAAAAATGTTTTAAGTAAAGTACTGCAGTTCCAAGAGGATGGCCGTTTAATTCAAAATCTTATGTTAACCACATTACCATAAGGTTTTTAAAATGACTTATTCCGGAATTATAAACTTGTTTTTAAATTAATTTACTAGCAATATTATATGAAAATATATACTACAGCTTTAATAAATATATTTCAGTCTTTTAAATATGCTGATATGTTAGGCTTAGTGGAATATGCTAAAGAAATATTTTTGTTATTCCTGCTGCGAAACTACACTGCCGAGATGTCAGTAATATCACCTTTTACTCTTTCATTCGTGTATCTTTAATAGGACCTGGTTGAGTAAATAACATAATATGGCATCATCACTAATCACGTTCTGCACACACCTATGCTCTTATCGATAACAGCGCTCAAGCGGCAGAAATTTTTCCTGAGCCAAACTCTTCTAACCTGTAAAAGAATTAACCTTAGCTACGGCCAAAAAAATTTTAATCTTGTAATTTCTCGGAACACTACAAGTAACTCTCATACCCACTACTTTTCACGAGCTCAACATTTAAGTAGATAATTTCTTATGTTATAACAGAGTTATTACTATTTGATCTGCGGCGTATTCTCAGTTCATTACCGTCAAGTTTGAACACTATCCATAGTATTTTGAAAAGAAGCATGCCAAGTATTAAATTATAATTTATTACTTAAAATATTTTTAATGAAAATTTGAACAATTTTGAAATATAGTGCAAATGCTTCAGTTTCTGGCGAGCCATTCAAAATGCAGTGGTGGGCCAGTATTTGCACGCTCGTGTGAAAAGTTTTCCGTCCCTGACCTAGGACACGGTCACAACAGAGTGAGCTGTCTTGAATACCATCTTCTGAGCAATAATAATTTTAAAATATTCACCCAAACGTTAACTTTTGAGGTCACTACAATGCATGTACTTTATTTGTTACTTTTTTTTTCAGTATAAAATTGCAGGATACTATAAATTATACAAAAGACAAAAAGTATCGACGGTTTTAAAGTTCTTCCATTATCCCGAAAAAGCTAAACTTAACACAGAGCTAACAGCACCAGTTTAAAAAATTTACGTTCCTCCAAGCCAATTTGCAAAAACCGGAAGAAAACAAAAACATCAATCTTAGCAAATAGTTTCTGCCAGCTGTCTGAGCGAAAATATTTCTCGAGTTAAACGTATTTGTGAAACACTTCTGACGACGAAATATTGAACATTTATTTTATTCATTCGTTTGTACGTGGCCCTGAATATCACGTGGCATTGGTAAATGTAATTGGGGGGACGGAGTCTGCCAGGGCCTTTAAAAAAATCGTGGAAAACCGAAATTAGGATGATCGGAGCGGGAATCGAACCCGGATCATCCCGAATGCGAAGCATGTGTTTTTACCACTGCTCCAACACGCTGCGGCGCAATAGATGACGCATAACAAATGCATCGTTCTGGATAAAAGGTTTTCATAAAGTTGGCAAATATCTCTAGGTCGGTTCGTACAGACCTCAAAAACGTGTAGAATTAAATTGGTGTTTTTAAGTGTTCATATACCACTCTCTCTCAATCCATAAATACATTATATAAGATGGCAGCAAATATGAAAGTAGCCATTGATCATAATCATTGGCTGACTGGCAGTTTTACATTACATTGCCACTACGATTAATAGCTCTTAAAACAATTTTCCCCTCAATATTCAAGCGGGAAAATATGAAAGTTACTTATTGTTCTGTAGCAGCTAATGCAATACATTTACCAAAGACCATAAACGTACATACTAGTGGATGTGGTTGCTCCTCGAAAATAGTAACTTTTGTTTGGTAGCAAAAATAGCTCGATTTCACAGCATTTTGGACAAATGCAATGTATGCGTCGTTTTAGATTAAATTCACCCATTAGACTACAAATGACTTAACACCTTATCTAGTGAAATTATAATATAATTCAATTTATGTAAGATTGCTAAAATAGAAATAAAAACCTGCCTTCTAGCAATTATGTTAAGGGGGCGATTCACCACAGTTTTCAAAGTCTTTTATAATTTTTATATTTGTACCAGATAAGTTTTTCTAATTTTAGACAAATTGTGACAATCTTCCTGTGAGGAATTTTTTGTATCTCGTATAGTTTTTGCGTAACGAGTCGTAAACGTCAAAATTTGCACTTTACAGTTTTATGCACGCCACTAAATCAAACTGACATACCAAACCGAAAAAATTCGTAGTGTATAACAATTTTGTAGGCTGTGATTTGACAAATATTATATATATATATTTTTTTTTAATTGTTGAAATTTTTAAATTTTCATTTTAAATTTCTGCATTTTTTATTAAATACAAAAATATTTTGTTTCTTGTTTTATATATCAAATCATAGCCTACGACATTGTTATACATTGTGAATTTTTTTCGGTTTGGTATGTCAGTTGCTTTTAGTGGCGTGCATAAAACCGAAAAGTGGAAATTTTAACGTTTTCGGCTGATTTCGCAAAAACCATATACGAGATACAAAAAATTCCTAAGATGATGATTTAGTCACAATTTATGTCTAAAATAAGAAAAAGATATCTGGTACAAATATAAAAATAATAAAAGACGTTGAAAACTGAGGTGAACAGCGCTCTTAATGAAAATATTCCATTAGTTCCGTTTTAAGTCACAACCAAGTCACATTACACCACACCGAGGTAGAATGTTAAAAAAATTAATATAAATTTTAGCAAAAATTAATTCAATACGTCGACATATTTCCACCGAAGAGTGTAATCTGACTCCGCAACACCTAATGAAACAAATTTTGTTAGCCGTACAACAGGCTTGCCAACTTTTCAAGAAGAGAATCAGTAAAACCCTTACTAAATGCGTAAATTGCACGCGGCAATTTTTATGTCAAAATTCATTACTCCCACATTTTGACAGAATTCACGCAAGTTATCCAACATTTAAAAAGTTACCAGGTTTACAGTTCCAGTTAAGTCATTGAAACTTTATTGTACAAGCATATTTAGGGATAGACTAATTCGGAAACATTCTGCAAAATCATAATTTACGCATTATTTTTTTTTTTTACCATTCTCTAAAACTTTTGCGTCCTATAACTGTGATTAATACCTATGTAACTATGTAAACAGAAAATAAACGTATTGCGCTTACTGTAAAGAAAAATATCAGACTACGATAAACATCTCAACAATTGACACAGACAACCTGCAACTATGTAACAAATAAGCCACGCTTAAAAAAAAAAACTAAATACATATTTCGTACTGGTAACACTGCTAAAGAAAAATCCGATTCACTGCGGAAGTTAAGAATTTGCATTTAACGCTTGTTTAAAGTAAGTTAATCAACAGTTGATAGCACCACGATTATAAATATTTTATTAAATGCCTAAATACGCTTACAACTAACAAATTTCACAAGAAATATTACACTCGAATTTCACTCCAAGAGTAAATTTTTACGTACGCTTCACCAATTTATTTTGTTCGAAATACGTACAAACACACGCAACACGTTTCTAACTTCAGACTGACACGTGAAATCAGTATTCATATGTGTGATTCGTAATAAAAGAGCTGAAGAATAGTGTTTCACAATCAAAATAAAATAAAAAATCTGTGTGTGAAGAATCTATTAACTCCGCCGACAGAGTTCCAAACATATCCCACGCGCTCTCCTCCATTTTTAAAGTGCCTATTGAAGAAATCCACCGATTGGCTTACAACTGTAATTTTCTCATTGGTTCCCACGACTTACTCGTTGTGACCAACTGCTTAATTTCCAGTAAAAACTGTTTTACTCCTCTTAGTACACGTTATTCAAATTAATCATGTTTGAAATGCAGTTTATGTTGGTAGAACTGAGCAACTGTTTTTCGCTATTTCTGACAATAAAAAAACGCGCATTTAATCGCGGAAAATTCTTAAAAATACGTAGAATTTTACAAATCCCCGTAAAATCTTAAAACTTCCACCATTCCCGTGAATTTTACGGATAAATCGTAAAATTGACAAGTCCAACACTATACACGAATTAGCGGTATTTTACGAAAGTAGCAGTTATCGTGGTGGTCCTAATTCTTTCGAATTTAGTCAAATGAAACGCGTGTAAATTTTACTCTCATTAAAAGAACGACTTCCTATTCCCATATTCGCAGAGAACTACCCACTTTTAATTTTGTATAATTTCCGACTATCTACAAAGATATAAAGCACAGAGTTCTTTGCCAAGAAGCATCATATCTCCCAAAGATGTTAGAAGGGTCCAGATGCAGCATGTCACCAGGAATCGTAACCAAACAAACGTTTGACATGGCTGGTATCAATATGGCCGACTTATTAAAACATTTAGGAAATATTAGTTAGGAGGTGTGTAAACAGGGCTAAAATATAGAGTTTTCAACCTAAAACATCAATCAAAGAGCATAATACATTAAATTACCATAAAAAATACCAGTCTGATGTGTACTTTTGAGGTTAAAACAGTATGGCGGCTGGCAAATTTGGTGGCTACCTCTCCCCTCTTGGCATCACTCTCCTCGCCCTCATTCAGACCTTATGCTACCCCCGCGATATCTCCCCACCGCGAATCCAGGACTTGGTAATGCGAAGGTTTTTTTAATACAGCTTAAGGAGTCTCCCTAGATAGGCGGCGTTTGTGTGAGTGCAGCAGGAGCGTCGTTGACCGACGTATGTAATCAATCACGTATTACCGCCTCTCCGCGCAAGCCACTCAGCTGGCGTGGAGTGCTTTACTATTAATCCGTTTTCCTGTGGGACTAAGCGGTGACCACATTATTTTATTTATGGGCAGCATAGTTCAAAGTGTAACGCTTGTTTCTATAATTGTGTTCTTCGAATCAAATTATTTTTCTAGGTACTTCTTTCTAGATAATTATTTTATTCTGACCTACAAATATGCCCATTTTATTGCCAAAGCAGTTTTATGGAAAGATATAAATTCCACTATCTTGGCGTTATCAGTAGTGTGCCACTGCACGATGCCCCAGAAATCCCAATCTCCGAAGCTTGGTTTAAATCGAACGTAATCTTCAAAAGGTACGTTTAAAGTCTGGCAAATCCACCTGCCCTCATTTTTGCTGTCGATATAGGTTACATATGCACTACCTACGTCAGATATATAGAGAGTTACGATATAGTCCAGTATGAACAGTTCTGTAAAATGATAATGCCACTTAATTCTGTTTAATGTTAACATGTGGTTTCCACGTGACGACTACGTTACTGGAAGCAACGGAACAGATTTTTCTATTACTTTAACTAAATTAGAACATTCAAATTTACACGTTAACGTGGATTCTGTACAAGAAAAAAATTACTGCTCTATTATAACTGTTTCGCGATAAACAAACCCCTTTGAAATCAACCTTTGCTAGAAATATTTTCCAAAACTGCACAAACTTAAACATTAATAATGGTTTTAACATTCATGCTGTATACAACGAAATGCAGAATTCAGATTCCTGTACTTTCTTATTTAAGGCGCCCGTCTACATGTCTCTCAAACTGCGTTGCAGTGTGTTTGAAATACACGTTTTATAAACAAACTGTTCCACGTGTGCTCACGCGGGTTTCGCACGAAAAGAAATAACATTTCAGGCCAGGACGGAATACAACTTTCAAAACATCACGTGTGCTGCAAACTACATTTTTAAGCCCTTCAACACGGCCGAAAACGGCATTTTCAGACTGCCGTGCCTCACAATATTGTGGACGAATGTCTGCGAAACTAGTACAGAGCCCTGCGTTGGACTTTCCTTAAAACTTTCCACCAATAAAAAGATGGGGTCACCACTGAAAGTGTCAGTCAGGCGAGTGTTCTACGATACCACTGCACGCCGTTTCAGTGTCTTGCAGTAGGGGCGATACCGCGCCACAGGAGCTGGTCAACATCGCCCTTCGTGCCGTGCCTCGCTCACACAAATACACGGCCAGTAGGCGGGCGTCTTAAATACAAGAGTCCTGAAATAAAATTAAATAAAACATATCTTATTTCGTTTACTTTAAACCCGACTTATTTTGGTACCAACTGGCTGGCTCATTTAATGTAAACACACAAAACGACGCGATCAGTTAGCCAAAAAAACATTTCATCATCTCAGAAATGCAACCGAAAAATTAACGTAAAAATATCTTAACAGCAAGATTTTGTCAAAATTTGTCTGAAGAAAAATATCTTACGTTAATATTGTTATATTCTTTCGTTAACAGCATTTTTTTTTTTTTTTTTTTACCGAAAACGCAAAAAGAGACAATGTTACGACATTTAAAACTTAACTGCTGGAATATTTTTGGACACTAATTTTTAATACGTCACAAAATATTTTACTGCATAGGCTACATTTCTGATTTCGTAACAGTGAATTTATGTGAATTCTGGCAAACCAGTAATTAATTAAAATACCGAAACAAATTAAATATATTGTAAACGTCATTTAACTTAGCGCCAACACAAGTGACGTGACCTTTGGAAATATTCCGTCGTCTGCATACTTCAGCGGGCACTCTGCGCCGCCATGTAGTTAAAAAATTGCCAACACATGTGCCTAAGTTACCTTCACGCTAAAAATCATTCGCTGGTGATCAAAATGGTTTAACGCTTGCTCTGACTTTTTTTATGAATACCATTGCCAAATGATGTGAATAGTTTTGTATTTCGAAGACTTATTTAACCAATAAACTGCAATTTTTTTGTTTCACACATTTAAAGAGAAGACATTTGTTATTGTCGCCGTGCATGGCAGGCAACTGAACTGAACTTCTTGAATAACGTGAGCCATTTTGTGTACCCACTGTACAGTAAGCTGATACTTTTAGAAACGAACTATTGGAAAAAATACTAGTAATAGCTTCCGTTATTACCACACAAATAGGTAAGCAAATGAAAATGCAATAAAACACGTCTGTCATTCGATAGTTGGAGGATGGTTGGGTTGGCAATGTCGTAGAAATAGTTCCTCTGCACTATTTACGAACAGCGGCTAAAATATTGAAAATCGTTTAACGGAATATGTACGTAATGTGTTCGTGTTCAGAAAATGAAACGAAATTTACGTTTACCTGCATCAAATATTATAACATTTTAGAGGAACAAAGTACGCCGGCTTGCAGTGCAGCCGTCGGCCTGGCCAAGGAATATGTAGGGCTAACTTATTTGTCTATGAACTCTGTCATCGTGTAGTACACAGCGTGATGTTATGTTTTCATTCGTTATTCTGAACGAATCGTAAAGTTTTTTTTATCTGGCGGAAGGATACATAGTTGGCGTGATAACATATCCAAACTAGAAACAGGGCTTCCAGAACGTACGAAGTTACCGTACTGCGGGTATAGTGTAGGCCTATGGGTTAGTGGCGGTTTTACGTTTCAAATTCTGTTCTTCACAATTTCACGCGATTCGTAATGATAGTACGTGTCTTATAAATTACAACAGACGTACAGAAACGCGCATCATGTACAAGCCTATGTAAATAAAAGCTCGTAGAAATGTCAGTTTAAAAGCATGGAAAGATACGAACTGGCTTAAAAAAGAAATTAAGAAGGGTTTTCCGAGTGCTCATTTTATCCCGAACCGCCTGCATCATTCACTAGGTACGTCGGTACTTACATGGCCCGAATATATCAGGAGTTATCACGAGCAGTGAAGACCGGTAACTACGAAAAACTCATTTAAGAAGAGAGATTTTGGTCAGCGCTTAACAGAGATCTTCAGCACCTGAATGAAAGAGCGGAGAACATGGGAGATCCCCGAGAAAACCGGCCGACCATCGGCACATCGTCCGGCACGATTCCCACTTGCGAAAATCCGGAGTCCAGACCCGCCAGGAATCGAACCCGGATCGCCTTGGAAGGGGGCGAATGGTCTAACCATTCGGCCACCGCGGATCCTACTTTAATTAAAATAGTGTTGTGTAAGAGTCCGTGACGCAGCTAAGGGTTCAAACTACTCCCCTACACTTAAAAAATTTACGAATTCCTGGACCTGACAAACACATTTCATATTTAAAAAACAAAAGTATTTTCATCCAGTAGAATATTAAGGGGTATGGAAAAGTACAATGTCGAGCTTGACGACTGGAATACTCAAATGGTCAATAAAATCTTAACTACTCACCAAAATCCAATGAGATTTATTTTGCCGAGTAGATATTTTATCAGCGGACGTTTATTTATGTAGCACTATGCGGTAGTACGCTGTACTGTCTAGTAAAGAATTAAAAACTTTTCAGAAAAACACAGGCTTGAAACCACAAATTCTACAAAAATGGAATGTCATTTTTATCACTTGTAATACGGTAATATCTAGGCGTCTATAATAACAGAATTTCAAAAACACTTGCATTTACATTTGAAAATAATTTTAACGTCCGTGAACCTCCTGCGCAGATATTTTCGAAAAGTAAAAATATTCTCAAATTAAAACCCGAGTATTATTTTTTTTTTTCATTTTATTCTTAGAGGCCAAGGTATTATATGAAAATTATAAAAATTATACATTTCCATTTATGCAGATATTGTGTTTTCAAGCCCTTAATTTTCTAAAAACAGTTTTTAATTTTGTACTCGAAATTTAACCATACTACCACATAGTACTATATAAATAAACGTCCGCTGATTAAGTATCTACTCGGCAAAAAAATCTCGTCCAATTTTGAAGTAGTTCGGACATTGAGTAAGGATTAGAATTGTTCAGATTTAATTGACGTTTTGAGTATGCCAGTCGTCCTTTAAACATCCATCATACCATACCCCTTGAATGTTTCGTTCCGAAAACTGCTAAAATAACACTATTTTGCACCTTGAAATACAAATTTTCGAGGGAGGACTACAGGTGTTCATAACATTCTCAAATTAACTCCCCCGCCTTTTTATCTTTTAATAAATCCTGGCAACGTCACTGGTAGGCGTACTAGGTACTACATTATCCGCGTACGAAAAAAAAATTTAGCAAGCGTATTATTTCCGTAACGGTCATGTTAAAATGAAAAATTGCACGTTACCGTATGCATACACCTAACTGAAGCCTCGAGACGCTAGGGGGGCCTACGTGCTATTTCTCTTTTAATTGCTCAATAAAGGGTTTACAATTCTCAGCCTCATTTCATCTCAAGACTTAGCAGGCAATATTGATTTGGATATACACTTTTTAATTAGGACAACCTTTACGAACTAGTGCACCGAATGGAGTCAACATTGAAAGAATTTTTAATCTTAACAAAAAACAACTACGAATCTAAAAAAAAAAACGCCTGGCCATCGGTGTCAAGATGACAGCATTACATTAGAAACGAATTTACAGATAACTATACTTATAAATGGATAAAAAGGTTGATAAGGCCACTCAACTGAAGTGTGCAATCTACTGCTCGTCGGATGTCTGAGATAATCGAAGAAGAGTGTTTGCTGGAATCTCCGCGTGCACCAGATGTAAGAATGATGAAAAAACAGCGGTGTAAAATACAATTACACTTACGGTAATTCCGTACAAGAAATATGACCACGTAGGAGAAGTCAGTGGCACACACAACTTCAAAAAAAAAATTGAGTTCAAAAGAAAATATTTCATTGAAATAACTTGCATCTTGATGTGCATAATGATAGTCATCGGATGCAAAATGAAACTACAATCGGCGTGAACAAAAAATTCAGAATTAAAACATTAAAATATATATTAAATTATAGCAAGAACTTAAGAAGACCAAAACTGAGTAAAGGAGATTATAGGAAGTAGTCGATACGCCCAACGTGGAGCACAAAATGGTTTACGAACTAAACAATTTTTTTTTTGCAAAAAGGTCATTGCGCGCGAGCGCTGCCGTGTTTCAGAATAAAAAAACCCACACTTAAAAAATTAAACCATTAAGGGGCCTGCCTACATAGCGCCTTACCGCCGTTCGACCTCATGGACTTGGAGTTTTTCCCCACAAAAGCTGGATTGGGTCAACCCCTGTTGTGGAGGAGGTTGTCTCTCGCTCTCTCTCTGTTGTCCTCTCGGCTTGGTCTCGCGAATCCTTCAATTTTCCACAACACTGGCTGCGTATTTGCGCGGGACACATTACAAGTACAAGATTTCCTCAACATTTTCAGTAGTTACAAGGTACAAACAGTGACGGGATCGAAAGCTAAAGGATAGATCTAAGGTTAAATGGTTTTAAGTAAAAATAACAAAAAATAACGGCATTACACAAGCCGGAAAAGGCACTAATTTGGAACGTTAAGGCCCTATTTTCTAATTACTTAAGAAACTGATAGCACTGAAACCATTTACCCTCAGTGTGAGGTACCTTAATATATTTTATATGTCAAACACACAATCTCACGACTAATATTTTCTGTGAAAAAACTATTCTCCTGAACCTATACATCACAACTTTCATGGCAGGTAGGCGGGCCCCTTAAAGAAAAGTCATTAGCCGTTGTCAACAAACACAAAAAATTCCGAATAGGAATTAGTTGTATAGAAAAAAATGAAGGACGGTTAAATAAAAGGCAACAAAACATGTTTATGAAAATTTGCGACAAAATTGACTAGGACAACGACAGCACACACGGATGAGCACAGACTACTCAACAATGAGAAAAAAGCCACGATAAGTAACAGGTTTCATTCGACGACAGGTACGTTTCTGTAACTTAGAACTGTTCGTCTTCAGGCACATGTACTGACAGAGGAATGATTTTTAAAACCATTCTCGCTCAGCAAAGCAAGCACTTCTCAACACTATTACAGACTACTTTACTGGACGTACAAGCGTCGGCCTATCGCTCCCACCACTGTTGTATAGAAGCCAACAGTACTGAGACAACTGTCTGGATACAATGTATCCGATGCGACGACATTTAGTAGTAACGTAATTATATTCTGCCGTCTTACCTGGAAGAACGAAGAGATAAGTCTTTGGCGCTGGTGAGAGGCGACATGATATATGGAGCAGCGCCGGAATAAAGGTCGGGCGAAACGGGAGATCGCGGAGAAAACCCGCCGACCGGCGGCATCGTCCGGCACGATTCCCACGTGCGAAAATCCGGGGACCGACACCGCTGGGAATCGAACCCGGATCGCCTTGGTGGGAGGCGAGAGGTCTAACCCCTGTACAGATATAAACTAACAGCGCACAACTGCCCTTTTATCCAGTGCATGGGTGTTCATCGTCCGTAAATTAAATCGATATTCCTGAATGCGATTAGTACTGAAATTTGAAACAGTTATCCACGGATATCAGCACGCCAACTCTACAGTGGGTACTGAACTCTTGTATATTTTACTGTAGCAAGAAATCAAGCTGAAAACATTTAGGTGTGGTATTAAGGATTCATTTTTGCGTAGACGTTCGGAAGCAAATTCAAAGTCAACCAAAGTTACCAAGAAAAATTTTACGGTACGCAAGACTGAACTATTTTATAAAAAAAAAAAAAAAACTCCTCGCTTCTAAACTGTGCACATAACTTAAAACGACATGCTTTTAGAAATTATCAGGAAGCAAAAGGGGACTAAAATGCTTATTTCTTTGGTTTAATTCTGAAAAGGAACATGTATAGAGGTATATAAATACTGTGCTAACAAGCCCTGAACTTATCAGGACATTTAATAACAAAACTGGGGTGTAACGGCGGAGTTGCCGGTAGGGGCGAGAGTAGCTTTATGAGAGACAGGCAGGAGGTGTGGGGCGAGGAAAGTTTCCTTTTAATACTGACGTAGAGTTGCAGAGTTTAGTGGAGCGAGGGACGCCACGCGGGCAGACGCCCTGTCGCGAAGTTGAACACTGGAGAATGCCGGCCTCTTCAGGGCAGCCAACACAAGCCAGTGTGCGTGAGAGGCACGACGCCTAGGATGCTGATGTCCTCGTAATCTGGTGCGGTATCGCCTCTAGAGTAAAGCCCACATTACACCAACGAAACATTTCTAACACGTGTTCTCAAGTTATTAATGTTGCAAAAAATGCTTTAAAATTGTCGACATGTTAACATTGTTCCCTTAACATTCTGTTATTAACTTTGTAACAAAAGCTACTAATTTTTTTTTTTTAAATATTAACGAACATTTTTTGAAAACATTTGCCAGCAAAAAAAGTATTGAATTTTAGAAACATTGTCACCAACACTTGCCCGACCAATTCTAGAGCGTTCTTGATCAAAGGAGTTGATAAAATTTTAGCAGCAATGTTGTAGGCATATTTGTCATTAACATTGTTATTAATTTCCGTTCATCATTCTCAAAAATGTGTTAGTAACATTGGTATTTTCAGCAATGTTAAGAACATATTTGCTATCAACATTGCTATAAAGTAGTGTACTATGGCTTAGAACTTTTTAGTAACATTTTTGTATGTAACATTACGTAAATAAAATTGTCACTGTTATTTTTTCGGTGTAAACTGGGCTCTGAAACGGCGTGTAGTGATATCAATCGCAGTATCACACAAATCCCGTGAGTAGTTTTAAAGTTGTAATAGATTTTAAAAGTCGTTTTTTGCCATTTTGAGGGGCTCCGAAATGGTCTTTCTAATAATGTTTTGAAACTACAATTCCACCATTGAAGTGTGTTCTCGTAAATCCACACATTATAAAATACAGGAGGAGGCAGGCGGGCATCTTAAGGTAGGCGCCTCGGTTAACGTATTTTGAGCGTTCGAGGCTTACAAGTGCGGAGGCGGTTAAGGACGACAAAGCACGGGCATCACGCCCTGAACTGGCGTGCAGTCTCCTAGCCGACATCTCGCCACGAAGAGACATTCTGTGGTGAACTCTATTTTATGACGTAACATTAAAACCAAAGGTGTATTGCACAAGACTTTCATATATAAAACACCTATTTTCGCCACTTTCGACCGTTAAGGGCGTTGGACCCGTAAAAATTCAAAACTGTATATTTGTGCCAAACATTGTTCAACTTTTGCACATCAGATAATACGCCATTTTCCCAAATGAAAAAATTTAGGCCCCATGGTTTTTCCACAATCACTCATCAAAGTCTCAAAATGACCATTGCGGTGTAGCCAAAATCAAAAAAAGTAACTAACGAATAAATTCAATGCATTTTACGACATGGTTGACAAGAGTTAGTTTTGAAAATTTCGGTAGTAGCCAAAAGTCAAAGTTATGCAAAAATTTACTCATTTTCATCAATTTTTTAAAAATACAAAAAGTTATCGCTTTGTGTTCACAAAAGTGTCTTGAAGTAGCCCACATCATTAAGAATCCATATGAATTATCTTGTTCCTGCAAGTTGATTATTTTTTATTATTTTGGCTACACCGCAACTGCCATTTTGTGACTTTGATATGTCATAATGCTAAAACTGTGGGACCTAATTTTTTTTTATTTGGGGAGATGACATGTTATCTGATGTGTAAACGTTGAACAGTGTTAGGCACAAATATAAAATTTTTAATTTTTACGGGTCCATCGTCCTTAATAAATATGCTTTAGCGAGTAGTGGTGAACGTTAAACAGGCACACACGTGTAACATACTTAATGCTATCCCTAAAAAGGCATTGAGTGCTAAGCAATTTTCGGATAATCTTGTAACGGCCGAAGGTCTGCAACGTTAACTCAGCGGCCGGCCTGGACAGGCGGACCCCTTATTTCCGTATATACGACGCAAAGTGCGTGCTAAACTAGTTCAAGATGCAGACTATTTTATGATAAATTTTTGCTCAAGATCTTGCGAAAGGCATATCTCGAGCGAAATACGTTACCTGTTCTCCTCTAATGCTGAAAACACACTCCGTTTTTACTACATATTCTGCGAAATTGTGTGGGCACAAACGATTGGCGCAGTGTGCGCCAATAATTTTACGGTTCTCAAACGTTAACTATAACAAGTAACAAATAATAATTTAAAACTTCCATGGAGTGACCAAGTGCGTACCAATTCATGACTGCTTGAGCTGTGTCGAAATCCTTATTCATCGACTCAACGCCGGGCACCTTACAAGGGCAATGTAAACAATTATCAGGAATGTGTGGATTTGGTCGTCGAAAAGTATTTCAAAAACGTATAATGTTAACCATATCTGAATTTAACTCATTTCTATTTGAAGTCGTGTGTGGTGTGGTACCTGCGTCAACTGCATTTTTTATAGGGAACCTCCATGAACTGATCCAATGCTTGCCTACGTACAGACTTCCAGCAACTAGACATCATCCTGTTCATAATATGGGATTGTCCTTGCTGTTAGTGCAGTGGTTTCAGCCTATCACTAGTATTGCAATTAAGAAGCATTTAAAAATTAGTGTGCACTTATTGCATTAAGAGTGGAAATTCTGACATTCTGCATTTAAACATTTGATACTTTTTTTTTTTTTTTATTATGCTAGGGACTTAAAATTGAAGTTTACTGTGAGAAATGGCCCTCAGTGAACCATCCTTGCTATTGAAATGTTCCATAGCTTGGGGAGTGGTGGGTGTGTGTGTTTATAATCACAATATTGGAGGCAAGAAGTTACTCACTGGATATGCAGTCTGTACAACGGAGTGCCATAAGAAGTTGCAACAGAAAATGCCATTTTAAAAAAATCAAAATATTACTGCTTTTACTCAACAGAATCAATAATCAAGTTCAGAATATGATGAATATCCACATTTTTATTAATCCTCAGGGTTGATCAAGAGCTAGGAGTGTAACTTCTTATATTAACAGAAAAAACAGCAGACTATTTTTTAAAAAAGTATAGATATATATAATTAGTTGTCTACAAACGGAGAAAGATGATAGTAACTATCAGCCAGAATGGGATCAGAAAAAGCATGCTCCAGTTTTATTACTGCAGTACAGACCATCCTTGAGAACTCGCTTCTCGTAGAAAACCTATTTCGGTAGTACGTTTCGAGGTCCATGTCCTCAACATATATACCTCAAAAAGTAAACATTTTAATCATAAGACCAGATTTAAAAATATGGCTAGGTAAAGCTATTCGGCAAGCTTTTGTTCCCTCAGCACAGGGAATTCAATGTGTATCGTGTGTGATAAAAGGTACTGCGGGACACGACCGATAGGGATGAATCCATCAGTCTGTATTTGGCCTCTGAACATTAACTATAGATAAGGGAAGGCTTTATCAGAAACACCACTTGTGCTATCGCTGGCATTTCCTTTTACGTTGTTTCTGCTCATGTCATAACAGATATCAGTATTGGGATTCGTGCATGGAAAACCGAAAATTTGTTAGAACTGCACACGATGCCATTTAGAGAAGCCAATGTGGTTACCCTCTAAGTTGATTGTCCTAACATAACTGGTATTTGCAACTGCAATTACAACGTGTGTGTGGGGACTTCAGAAGATCACGAACACTTCCAGAACGCCTGTGGCTTGTCACAATTAAATATCTTAGTACCTAGCTGGGATATCGGCTGATGAAAGAACTGATCATGAATCGCACAAATTAGAGAAGTTTTCAATAGTGACTACAGCTTACATAAGTCAATTTCGTACCGTACTTCCATTATTAAAATGGCTTTTTAACTAAACTTTTTCCTGTCCACAGACCATGCGCATAACCAGACTTCTGAGAAAAGAAAACCTCTGGACTTAAAAATGTACAGCAGTAATGTCAATAATGTAATCGTTTCAAATTAGAAAAATGCTTCAATAACCAAGCAATCTAATATTTCCCGCATTTTAAAAATTCTAGTTTTATCTCTTATTGGACTGATATATTTATGTCGTGGGCTGTGGCAGGTAATTAAAAATTGTTACACAAAATGTGTAAGTTATCAATATTTATATTACCTTCGGCAGCAATTACTTTTACTGATGCCAAGGGGAAAAAAATCAAATCTTACAACGATCATAAATCCACGGAGATGTATGGTAGAATGAACAAAAAAGACAAACGGAAGCAAGCAGCATGCCCATTGATTAGTTGCTTGCTATACATGCTGAAGGTAGACGTGAATAACAGGTAGATGTGAATAACAAACACACAAGGCACACGCAAATACGCTTCTAATTGTTTAATATTGTTGCATGCTGTGTTTCTGAGGGCGGGCTGGATGGGGCCTGTGTCTAAACACCTTGAGGGCTGGCCCATGACTCAAAGCCCGAGTGTCTCACAGTGGGAATCCCGCCGAAACTACGTCACAGATACCTGTCCCAACTGCGTTTTTGCCCTGCGAAGCGGCGTACGTGACTCAAACCACATCCGAAACATGATGAAATATCTAATTTTAGACCCCTGTAATGCGGTAATTCCCCTGCTGTTTTGCCTGGTATATAAGGGCTGAATCGACAAATTGGGGAGAGTTCGCTATTGGTAGTGCTAGAGAAAGGTGCTACGCCTGTGGAGAGAGACTGCTGAAGACATCTTGGTGACGTCAAAGTCTACTGTGAGGCGGCAGGCGGCTACCTTCGGAGCAGTGTTGGGCGAATCAAGAGGACTGCTGCGGCGGGCTGACAGGCGAAGAGGAGGTGCGCGACGGGAGTCGAACCGAAGACCTCAAGAGTGAAGACAGCGGTGCACTCGGGGTGCTGCGCAGCACATGGTGAGCCATCACCACTTCGGACTGATAAGGTTGTACCTTGTCCCTATTTGAAAGCCTGTTGATTGGATATGTGACTAAATTTTATTGTGATTTGTACTGTTTAATTAATTGATGGTAGACTTTTTTTGTGCTTTAATTGTCAAAGTTAATTAACGCGTCTGTGACACAGTAGTAATTGTGTGCATAACTAATTGTGTTTTGAGAGTTATAGTTGATTACTGTTTTGTGTATTTCGTAGCTTTGTGAGCTATTAAATCCAGTACTTAATTTAATTCTTTTATTTCTAATTATAAGACCTCTATCCCAAAAGAACTCATGGGTATTGCCCACATGTAAAGTTTTGTGCTCCTCAAACCTGTAACAATATTCAGTACACTTGTTAGATGTCGTTTTCGGACTAGACTGCTGTCTACGAAAATACCATCTGGATCCATAAAGTGCAAAATGAGACGAATGTGTTGACCTTTACATCATACTTTTACACAGGGTTGGCATGTTTAAAACAAAATGTTTTAAACAGGTTGTTTTAAACTGTTTTAAAACAACGAGTTTGTTGAAAACTATTTCATTTCCATCGTTTAAAACAAATAGTTTAAAACATGTTTTTTTAAATGTTGTTTAAAACACACATATAATTATTTTACTTAATAAAATTTCACATTCTACTTCAATGATGCATGTG
>PNEQ01006236.1:0-21295 GCA_003012365.1 Medauroidea extradentata
CGAAACTCAAAATACCGACCTTACATCGCGTCCTGGGCCCATAACCTCTGTTAGGGCATACATCTCTTTATTTTTTCTGAATGTAGCGACTTTACATACTACCTACATGTTTCTCAGTTAACTACAACTACGTACATCCGGTCACAGTTACAGTACACATTTCCAAAGATCTAACATGTAATGATTCACACTCCAACACAAATAATGTAGTTTCCAGTCACTTTTTAATATAAACACAGCAACCTAAGAAACAATTGAGTGTACAGATTGTAACACATTCAAAAGTTAACATCTGAAGTAATATATTTGAATTTTTATTCTAGACACTTTTGTGCCTATATTTATTTTGAAGTTTAATTGGTCATTAGTACGTTCATAACAGGATAGGGTCTCTGTACAATTTGGTCCAGAGTGAATAGAAATCTTCATGTATTAGCACAGCGAAAGTCATTATCAAAGTACTTACTGGTTTAACTTGATTAACCTACATTAAACTTAGGGGACATTTTCCCAAGAAATACACAGATGTGAAGACACAAGTTTAATGTTCAAACAACAACCATATTTAAAATTTTCAAGGAATTTTAGCAATATTTTTTTCAATATTGCTCATATACTTTACAAGATATGTAATATAAATTGATGTTTTGATTGTGTGGAATAGTTAATTATTTTAAACTTTTAGTTTTCACATTTACCATGGCAACTTTACCTATCCTAAACTAACCCTCTGATCACGCCTAGTGGCACAGAAAGAAATTACATGAAAAAAATACATTGAAAACACAACAATAATTTATACTGCTGCATACTTACATTTTATTGCCACATGGCTCTTCCACTACAATATTTTCACAAACAGAACATCACGCAGGAATACCAACTCACCACAACATTCAGGATTGCTAACTCACAACACTTTTTCATCTTAAACGTAACCCTTTAACCTACTTACTCTTGATAATATATTGTATGCCGACTAGAACAGTCAATGTTCGATAACAATTAAATGCGGCACCAGCTGTCTGCAGAGGTATGCTACACCCATGGAGATCACACTCCTGCACGCATCCACACACATACACACTATCAACCCTGAATTACGGGGGATGCCTGGGGGGTCTGTGAGGTCGTTTTCCATTGTTTGTGCAAACCATGTCACAGTTCTGTAACGGGACAAAGTCAAGACAACGACAATGGTACTGTTCTGTTGCTAATTTCAGTACAGTACCCAAATTGAGGTCACAAGCATATGCTATAATTTAACGGTACACAATGTGTGTATCCAAAGACCCATCATACTCTGTCAATAAGGAATTCCTCAATCACGATTTATTAATAGAAGAAGGGTTACACAAAATTTAGTGCAGATTTCAATCAGAATCCATTACAAGAAACCTGAATGAACCAGGACATACCTTCAACATCCTTGAAGTCTTGAATAGATAAGTTCACCAAAAGCCCAGCAATGCAATCTCTAATTAACATCTGCAACAGACAAATGAGTGAATATTTTTGTATTAATATACATACAATAAAAATTTACTGCAGCAGAGATGCTACACGCGAGTAAAGTGCAAATTATACTGGGCGGTAATAAGCTACAAAGCTGAACTGTGAGACTGATGACATCTTCCACCCCCCTCCCCCTAGAGTTTCAGTTATCCTACATTTAGCTCTGCATCTCTCTATGAAGAAGTTCTCACTTTATTGACAAAACAACTAAGGTGTAAATAATACAAATAAGTATTTTAAATTCTTTAGTAGGCCTATGTACATACAGTGAAACCTCATTACGGCTTATAACACCACCTTCACTATAACAACATTTATGTGCACCATCTCTATAATACAAGTAAATTGTCTGGATATAACACAAATATTGTATAAGGACAGTTTTTGTTGCCATTCACAATTGTTGTTGTAGTCTTGTCTCATATAAGAATTCCATTTTTTAAGTTCTGAAGACTACAACATGCAAAAATATCTACAGGAAAATACTTTTCATTTTGATCTAATGCACAGGTTGCAACCAGATGAGTGCATTTGTGTAAAAATTACTTATGGCAGAGGAAAACACTGCTTATTCCACGGTAACAGCAGTAAAAACTAATGTGAACACCAGTGTCAAAAAATGTACGAGAGGGTTGAAAAATTTTCAACTTTTTTTTAGAAGTGCTATAGTGCGGAAAAGTTGCCTCTTATAATAAGAAGAAAAACTGCATAAAGAAATTATCTTTTCATATCTTCCGATTGCACATTGATGCCAAAGTTCATAAAAAATTGACCAAATTTAATATTTTTGTTTATTTTTATGAACTTTAGCATCAATACGTGATCGGAAGATATCAACCCATGTTTTATATCTTTATGCAGTTTTTAGTATTATTATTATTATAGATAGCAACTTTTCCGCACTATAGCACTTCAAAGGTAATTTTTTTTAGCCCACCATACTATACAATGAGGTTCCACTGTGCTTACAAATATGGTATAGAAAGGTAAGGAGTGGTTTATACTACGTCAGAATCAAGGGAATCAACTAGGACAGATGCGTAGTGATTTGCAAGTGCTCACCTCACAACGCAACTTCAGTTTCTGCAGCTCCTCCGGCTTACAGTTAGCCTTCAGCCTCTGTAGCTCACTGAGTCGCTGCTGTTTGTAGTCTGCAGGCGGCAGTGCAGAGTCTACCATGTTGCCACCGTGACAGGTGTCGGTCGTGGCATTGGCATCGCCAGGTGTAGGTGGCGGGGCGGCACTGCTGGGACAGCGCGGAGGTGCGACTGGCTCACGACGGGGGCGAGGCCCAGGGGGAGGTAGGCCACCACGTAGCAGTACACGTGCCAAGTCACGTGGCCCGGACAGGGACAGTGCAGTGCGGTGTGCTGTCGCCTCGCTCCATATCTCTATGTCGGTGTTGATGTGGCCCGAGTGTGTAGCAGTGGAGCTGTCGTCCTCCTGAGTCATGAGTACCTCGCAGCGCATGATGTCACAGTAGTCGGCAAGGCACACTGCATCTTCAGCCTGCACACATTGCAAGGACTCGATACTGACGAGAACTGGTGCAACACCTCGGCCAAGTCTGGTCTCTGCCATGGAGCAGGCCTCAAAGTGGTGCAACACTTACAAAATAGTGACAAAAGTGACCATTCTGGTAGAAAAGTGACAAAGTGAACCTAAATGTAATCAAAGGTAACAAAATAACACCTTAGGCATTTACGAAAACGTAGTCTGTATAATGTACTCGGTAGTATTGGTTATCTCTACTTGCCATGTTTGCCAAACACCTGCTACAGATTCTCAGGCTAAAGAATTCTGTGAGTTTTCTATACAAACGTTGGAACAATGGGCACACGTGGCATAGTTTATTTTGATATTTTCCTATGCATTACAGCACAATTGAAGTACGTGATAGGCAGCAACCTGCTGTTGGTACAGGATTTAAGCTGCTGCTTTACATAAGCTGTTGGGAGAACCAGTATTAAATTTTTTCTAGAAGTGAAGACAAATTCAAACACAATTGCCTGAATGTTATATCCTGAAAATTAGTAAATAAAATGTAAATAATGAAACACTGATGATATGCACTGAATGACTTAAAACACTTTGGTTGAAGTACCGGTACTACATTCTCTGGTAAATATTAAGAATAACTATTCATCGCATACCTGCTAAACTATAAATTTTATAATCATTGTTTATTAATGAAAAATCTTTCCATAGATGCTAAAAGTAGTATTAGGTAAAGGAAATTCTGTTTTCCTTACTTTTAAATTTTACATTTTTCATTGGGTTAGGTTATGTTAGAGAAAGTTAGTTTAGGTTAGGTTATTTTAGCCTTAATTTTTTCCATTTTCGTTACATAACGTAACCTAACATACACAATTTAACCTAATAACAAATTTAATAACTTAGCCTAGCCAACATATCTAACACTAATCTAACCAAAAACGGAACATTTCAAAGACAGTAAACTACAATTTTCTGTACGTACAACAACTTCAAACTTCTACAGAAATATTTTTCATCAATAAAGTATGTCTTCAAAATCAATAGTTTGGTCAGTATACTATGAATTGGTAGCTTTTCTTAATACTGAATTTAACTGGATATTTTAGTTATCTTTTTTTCCACACTGTTTTGAATAGCTCAACCTCTTCGGGACTATCTGTGGTTTCATTGCAAAATTTTCTCTGACGTCAGCCTGTTATTTCGTACACGTATATTTATAAGTGCATGCACAGCATTCATTAAAAAAAAAAACTCCAACCAAAAACGTAGAAAAAAGTGGAAAAAGTGACCAACTTTGAGGCCTGATGGAGACATCGCACCGAGATATCCATCGGCCAACCTTTGGAAGCAAGTTGCAGTGACGGAAGATACTGATAAGTCATTAAAGAATTTTATCAATAACCAGAGACTTCTGAAAGCATACCTTTTAGAACGCTAAGTTGCTAAACAGGCAAATGAAACTGTGACAACTGTCTGAAGTATACCAGCAGGATGTGCACTATTTTATGGAATAGATTATGTTACCAACAAGACACAAAGTGTCTTAGTTTGTGAATTAGTATATGATGACTTCGAGACTTGCACATTATCAAAATTATTTGTAAAATACACAAATACTTCAATCAAACCATGCTTAGTTGCAGATTACCAAATGAGCAATGGGCTAGTCTTGCTTTAGAGGTACAGGAGCAGAACTTACCATGTTAATCTGATCTTTATGCCTGTTATCAAAGTGCAAGTCGAGGAAACGCTCCTCGTAGAAGGACTTGCCACAGATGCCACACATCCACTGCGACGGTCGATGTTGCAGCTTGGCCGACTGTTGAGGCCAGTAGATGTCGCGAGTAGGGTGGAACGGGCACTCCAAGGGTAGCTTCACCTGGTACTTCTCTAAAACTGGTATCCATTTCTGAAACATTTTAACATAAAGTACATTGATCAACTATAATCTGTTACATCATACGGTGAAATAAGACACAGCATCAGCTGTCACAATGAAGTTACTCTTTGCTTCATTACTGAGAAGACTCTAAATCACAGATGGCACTACATCATACGTGTGTGTTGTAGCACGATAAACAAATATATTTATGTAAGTAGTTTTAGAAAAGCAGAAGTACAGCGAACACACGCCTACTAAACCGTGAAATTCGAAACATTGAATAATCTGCAATGTGTCAGGACAGGACACTTTTTCCAGGTAAATTTTGCAAGTCACAATACAATTTTTTTTTTTCTGAAGAGTTGAACACGTAGTACGAGACTTTTGTGCAGACATGTGGAGTCGCACCATCACATGTCATTATATTTTCCTAACATAACATAACGATTTAGTGGACCTGTTTTTTTACCTAACAAAATATACAGAACAGTATTGCTGGTAGTAACTTAAGGCAAGTGTGTCAAACTCACATTGACCTCGGGTCGTTTAAACTGGTACCGATCATAATGTGGGTATTGCACAACATACGAACTCCTCCATTTTTTATTTTTATAAAATAATATTTTAATTTAATTATTCTGAAATATTTGTTTGCACCTGACACGGGTCACAATAAAATCCTCCAAGGACTGCCAGTTTGGCACACCTGCTTTACGAGCTAATAATTTATTGTGTATGTGAGTCGAGATCCACGACACTCTTAGTTCATACTGTACTGCATGATTACCTTCTGTACGAGGTTCCTGACTATGGAAGCATGATCCCTGGGACATGATATCTTGAAGATGGTCGGTCCTGGCCAAGGGACGAGGGCCAGCACGACTAGCGCGAGTACCTACGCACATACACACAGAGGTACATTCTCAGTTGCAGATTCATCAAGACTGTACCAAGTTACCATCTGGGGCACAATTCTGCCTCACATTTCCATTCACACATACGCTTCAGTGGAGAAGCACGGTCATGTTACACGAGAAGCTGTACTGCAGTAGTGGAGATTCAACTATACTCTGATCACGGGTTATCATATTCCAGGTGATACTCGCTTCTTGTACGCTATTGGCTGGAGACAATAACTGCACATGTCAGTTTATCAATTCCACAGAAAACTTGTGTCTAGTCATTGAAGAGCACTGCTTCTAATGGAACACATCTACGCTTTGCTACTGGTGGATGAACAATTACCAGCAGGAACATCTGGCTGGCTCTATGATCTACGTATCACATAGTCCATAGTTCTAGGTATCTTTCAAACTCTATATTTTGGAAGCTTAAAAACAACATTGGGTTACAATTTTTTTGTACATGATGTGACAAACAGTGAGCTAACTGAACGCATAGAAGTTTACTATCTCTCAAGTATTTTACTGGATTATCCAGTCTCTGCTAATGTCACGTAACAGTTTAATTAAAAATATGATACTGTGGTTGCTGTCTATATTTTTACTGTTTGGTCTTCAGCATATACTGGTAAATAATGAATGCAAATATGAAATGTAATTGCAGGCAGCAACAATCCTATATTCTGGACAATATCCTTTCACTTTTGGCGACAAGAGAGGTCAATCTTAGACGGGAAACACACTTTCCAGAATTTTGAAGTTATGCCATTTGTGGAGCCAAACTTGTACAACCCTCTCTCCAATCATAAACTGTCTAATATCTGGAGCATTGTAAGACTAGGACAAAACCATTGATGTCTAATACATTATACCAAGCCTAGTAGTTTCTTACAAGCTGCTCACACTCACCAGCCTACTACCAGAAATAATAACTGACATTAATGGAAAAACTGAAGAAAGCTGTCAGCTGTATCCTGAGGTTACCCACCACAAATTACATTTACTTTTAGTTGCACTTTTAAGTGTTCAGATAACTATAAGCAGAGTAATAAGATTTTTTTGTTCCACATTTTGGTCACAAACACAAACATCCTTATGGAATTACCTACTCCAGCCGACAGGGACACGTAAACAACATGTCAGCCACGTGTTCATTGAGGTTAAGAGAATTTTCCAGATTTCTTCTACTTCGTTATAGTGATGGAGTGAAATGTGTAAACAAAGTTCATTGAACGCATTTTCTGAATTGTGTAATATGCACTGCTTCTGTGTTTAAATTATTTACAGTGAGTGGGGGGGATGTGAACTTGCCACCGGGCAACAGCCCATCTGCAAGGATCTTGATTATTATTATTGTTTTGAGTGGGGAAGGAGAAATCAAATTTTAAAACAACTTGCAAGGTTATTCCAAGAGAGCAGATCAATACTGTGTGTATGTTACTTTTTCCCTGCAAATACAGAAGGCCTACTAACCCATATACCACCCACACATTTTTTCTGAAAAACAAAATGTGGGATGCATGTCAAAAACTGGGTTTTTGAATAAATATGGACTCGAAAATAAGGGTTTTTAGTACAGTAAGGGCTGCCAGAAGATGTATTATAATGGGAAAATAAGTGTGAAACCCTTTCGGCCTTTAACATCATATTGTAGCTCGTAAGCAATAATACGTAACAGCATCTGTGTATGGCACAGAAACCGGAGGGAGGACGACGTGTGCCAAGCCAAAGTGCACCTAGAAGATTCTTTGTCTCACTCGCCTGGTGTGATGGCACTAGCCACTTCTATAGGCCATTCATGATCAAGTGAGCACCGTTTAAAAGTTTTATTTCAGCCGTTTTTCAGTGACCTTTATAATATAAAACATGTGTAAAACTTTCTCCATTTTAGAGCCCAATAAAATACAATTTTTTTTAATTATAAGTTCTGCTGAGTAACCAATATAGTGAACAGGTTTTTTTTTTGGGGGGGGGGGGGTAGTTACTGCAACCCTCCCCTTCTTATTATACGTCCATAGGCCTAATTATATTTAATTTAGCTTATCATCTCTACTAATTTCTATCCCATAATTTCATTGCGTTTGCATAGTTGCGTTTTAAAATGTACATGATGATAAACAAATAAAAGGTTCTTGTAGAGCTACATTCAAATGACAAGATTATATTAAAGAGTTTTTTTTTTTTTTTGCATCTATCTACGGCATGATAGGAATATTAACGCTGTACTTACGGGACCTGCAGATGTTAACAATACTATTTTAAAATCTCACAAGCCCCTTCAAAAAGCCGAGTACTACTATAATTTTTATAAATATTTACGTTGAGATGCACAGTAGCCACAAGTAGTTACATGGCGTTCCTCCTCCCCGATAGTTTCACCAACCTACACAAAAAAAAATATTTAGGAATTAAAGCACATCGTGCGTGCCACTAAATACAACACTGCGTATTAATAAAACGGTTTAACTTTAATTTTTTTTTTCTAATTTACTACCAACTTTACTGTAACTAAACGTACCGATAACGTTTATTTAGATTTATCATAAGCTATAAATATTAATAATCAATCTGGGACATTTGCCGCCATTTTGGATTAAGCAAACAATAATAGGCGAGGGCACGGTCGTAGAAGAACAGGTCTGGACACTCGCCTATATAACAATGTATTTTGCTTGTGTTGTAGATGTAGGACTAACATTGGCAACCATGCAAGATGATTCTATGGAGAGAGAGTTTCCGTTTCCGTGTGTGTATGTATTATATAATGGAGCTTGTAGATTGTATGTAACCATTGTGTGAAATAAATGGAACTGTACTCTGTAATGTTCCGTCTACATATTTAAAGACTTGGCCACAAACAACTTAAAACAGCTTGACCCCCTTGTTGTTTGGCTGTAGTTCGTCAAGTTACCGAGAATGTCGTACTTTCTGGCGCTGTTTTCTGGGCGGTCGGACTCAAACTCCGTCCACTTTTTTCCATTGTTTAAAAATTAAAGTAAATAAAGATTGCTTGAGCCTTTTCTTAAAATTGTGAGCGAAGACAGTATTTCATAAATTGATAAAAATATACGTTTTGATAAATAGTTTATCTTGGCGGAAAGGAAGTGGGCCGAGTTTAGTCCGACCGCCGTAACATCAGCGCCAATAAAACACGATATTCTCAGTAACTTAGAGAACTACAGCCAAACAAGGGGGTCAAATAACCAGGCGAGTGTCCAGACCTGTTCTACGACCGTGAGCGAGGGGTGTCATGATGAGAGTACGGAGCAGCGCCGGAATGAAAAGGCGGGAGAAACGGGAGATTCCCGAGAAAACCCGCCGACCAACGGTCAAATAACATTGGACGTAGTATTATTAAAGGACTTACATTTCCGGTAGGTCTTGGGATAATATTGGGCAAATTCACAAAAAAAAAATACCACAAAGAAGATATGACGGCAGTGGCGGATGCTGCAAGCCTGCAACTTGACAAAACGAGCTCATTTTCGTCGCCTGTACATTGTCATATTCGAGTCACATCCAAGCTCTGGTTATAGAGCAGTTCAATGCTGACACAGGAGTCAGCCTGACGCTCACCCAGTGGACTTAACCTTTATTCTTGTATGACATTCCTCAAGAAGGAACTCTCGATCAAAACAATGCACTTCGAACATTTCCGATCAGAAACTTTCGCTGCATATTTTGGGCTTGCAACAAACTGGTGTGGCTCTACCAGCACTTAATAGGTAGTGCCTTAAAAATGTTCATATTATTAGTTTTAAATTGCATACTAACACGATAACAAGATGACTCGTAAATTCCTCGTTGCACAGTTCAATTATGATTCACTCTCATCTCTGTGACTAGTAGCTACCAAGATCGCAACAGGGCATTTGAGGTGACTTGCGACACTTGTACTGTTTTTATCTTCTGTGCGTTTCAACTGTGAATACTTATGAGATTTGAAGTAGACATTCATTATTTGGAATTTATCAGCTATAGTCAAGGGTTGTCTTAATGCGGGTATAATATATTTAGGAACTCCATTCATCCCAAGCCACCCACATTTACAATATACAGTTGATTAGGTACATGACAACCACAGAAAGGCTAATGAAATTCTTTCTCCTGTACAAGTGGCGTAATCTCTCACCGAAAATATAGGACAAGGGCCATTTCCTGATTTCGTTCGAGATGCACCTTGCATTAGAAATTTTCGCACGCATTCCGCTGAAGTGACTCGTAAAATATTGTAACCAACAATTTTATTCTTGATAAGACAAGCAAGAAAGGACACGTGGTGACCACCGGACAAGTAGCACAAATAAGAAAATGTTTCATTAAGGGCGCCGCCTACCCGCGCGTGAGAGGCTCAAAAGCGATGGAGCAGTAAGGTCGACCTTGAAGCGCGCATCAAATGCCGCGTCGCCTCAACGAGCCAAGCGCTGAACTAGCGTGCAAGCTTCCCGCTGACTTTCAACGACAACACTATCATTTTATCTTACGCGACGAAAGGGAAAGAGTCGCTCTATAGGTCTATAATATTCAGAATATTGTGAAAATTATTACTCTTACATAAAAATCACCGTCAAAAGTCCTGATGCGGTCACTTTCACACTCAAAAAAAAAAAAATACTTGTTAGGAACAATAACAGTTAATGGCAAAATTATAGACCTGAACTAAGATCCTTAAATGCTTTTCGTAGCCTAACCGCGTGACAACATGTTGAATGGTTTTCGAATGAAATCAGGATTGTTGAAGGTCTGCGCGCCTCTTCACGATTCTAGTAGACGGCGCCCTTCTTTAAGAGTATGAGAGTCTTACAACTACTGCCATATTCCTGCATACTAAAAGTGACTCATTAAATTCGCTACTGCACGGTGTGATTATTTTGTAAAAATCAAGAAAAAATACTGTTTGGTATGGTAAACATGTGAGTAAGGCCTTTGGTTTTCCGGAAATTCGGAAAACCACTGTCACGAATTTGCTAACGTCTCCATGTTGATGTTGCATTGCTACAGCTTGTATCATGTGTAGCAATGAACAGGGAAGTAGAGCCAAGCTCATCTCAGTTTTGTTAAACAGGCCACTGAGTTGTTAGATACAGTTACTTAGTGACGTGGCTATGATTTGTCAAATGGACCTGCGACACGATTACAATTTCTAGGTCATTATTCAGTTGTAACTTATGCCTGTTCTGTATTCTACAGGATGTCCACATGTCTTATTGCTCTCTAGCAATAATAAATGGAAGTAGTCTGGTGGAGTTGTCTTCAGATGTAACCTTAAAACAGTGGATCCGTTTAGACTCTCTATGCAACGCACTCCTTTATGAACGTCCAGGTAAGATGTCTGGTTCACTGTCCCGGATGACTTATCATTGCAGCCTATGTCATGATGAGCGAAGGATGATGTTCCAATTCCTTGGCATACTGTGAATTTTCCTTGGGCCGGAACACAATGTTACGTGATCGACAGCTGCTATAAATGGCACACTCATCTCTGAAGATAGTCTTTCCACGTTTGGGACTGTGTCAAAATTCTGAATCACCAATTCACATTCATCCCATCTACATGTTAAATCATTGTTTGATAACTCCTGAACGAACATGGGGGCGGTTTGCGTGAAGATGCAGGTCGTTCTACATGTTGTTAACGTTGGTGATTCCCATGCTCAGGCGAAAACCATACGAGTTCACAGATTAGAGCTTTTCTTCACTTTTATTACTTTCATCAATGTACAATATACACAAAATTCTTTATGCAGAAGAAAACAAGTCACTATAGCACCGACCTACATCTTTTAACGGTAAGTAATATCCAATTTACTCCTCCGCAACCAATATTCTACAACTGAAAAACTGGGCACCGAACCTACAACCATTCTCGTCGCCGCACATATTTTCTCTACCTCCCGCTTCCCTTCTTTATGGCGTGACTTCGCTTCGGCCAATCAGCTATTTCCAACTATAGCGGTTCTTATAATGAGCCTCGACGGTCATTGGCTGCTATCCTCACCTGACAATAAACCACCCCATAAGGCCAATTAACGGAAAAAAATGAACTATGCATTAAAATGGATAAAAAAAATTAATAGAAATTATTTGTGCTTGTTACTATTCTGTTCAACAATTAAAAATATTAAAATAGGCAACATTACAATGTGTTTATGCGTTGCAGCTCATGGTATTCCAAGCTCCACTGATCGTTTGCAGAACGACTTCTTTGATGACCCGATTACAGATTCCTCGCCCACCTGATCCTACTGCACTCTGGTTGATGAGCTTCCCATTCGTGGTTTATCTACGATGTTGCTAATTTCCAAGAGTTTGTGTTCCAACGCAAAAAGAGTGTTTCGATGACGCCTCTTTGTTACAGCCTTGTTGGAAATCGTCGCGCATTTCACGCAGTTTCTTCCCAGAATTAGAATGTTGAGTATGCAGCCACTCACAACAATCCGCTGGTATTACACATAATTTCAGTCCCTTATCTGCAAAATAACACTAACACCACAGGTCACATTTTTCACAATGTGGGTTTATTCATTTACATTTCATAGCACGAAACTCGACCGTCCAACACACAATTACCATATTTAACAGCACTAAACATGTGGTGTTATGACTTATTCCTTCACACCATACATATTATTTCCTATTTATTTATAGAAGTGGGTAACCGGACGGACATTGAGGACAATCCTGTATAGTTCTTTCCATAACTTTTGTGCCTTCTTACTTAGGAACTAATATTTTATAACCATTTATGTTCTTTAACAATGTAGCCTGCGTGCAAAAGAACCCGAGTTAATTTCGATGCATAGACCGTAGATAATTTTTATTATACAAAACGCAAATTTTTATTTTTATGCACATTGGCGTAAACACCATTCCAACTACATTAACCCCTCCCTCCACCAAAATTTTTTTCACCCTTCAAATGACACACTTTATCCTGTTAGAGCAAACGTCTTTTGGCTATTTTCACATTTGTAAATCCCAATAAGTATTTTATAAATGAGAAAAAAATGAAATACTGTAAACATTTATGGCTGATATACAAGAAATTATTTCCGCTGAAATCTTTATGTATAGTAGCTTGTTTTTTGTCTGTACTTTACGCTTGTGGTTTGGAATGCCTTCTGAGTAACATATGGCTGATCTAATTTCTTTTTTGTAACTCAACATCTACGTAAATGACATACAATATTGTTTTTAGTATTTGTCACATGGCAGACGAAGTAGCGTTTGCAATAACGAGAACTGTTCGTGTTCGCACATCGCTTCTGTCGTGCTATTGTGATTCCAGCGTAAATCATATCAAATTATACTATTCTTTATACAGTGTTAAAACGATACAAAGTACATACATACTACTGTTACCATGAGAGTTTCCCTACATCCTGGTCTGTGGTCCTGGCACCGGCTATCTGTTACTGCAGTCTCTATAGCCTTGCTTCCAAGTTAATATTCTGTTTTTAACAGCACTGCCGCAACGGTGTGAGCACAATTCAATGTACGAGTACCACCAAATACCGCACGAATTTCACGAAACAAGTCTGCAGCACAAATATTATTTCTTTCTGATAGCTCTGGCTGGTACTAAATAGCCATGATGCTTCAAATTAACGTTAGCTGCAACGTTTCAAAATAAATACAAATACTTCCAAGAAAGGAACAGTTTTCTGTCCCTAAATTTCTCCTCGCACACCAATGATTTTTATACATCTGTGGGTATAGGTACTTACATTGGAGGCGTGCCAATAGAATAGTTTCATGCAATTTGCATCTCCATGCTCCAATTTCTTGCGCAAGGCCGGCAAACTGCATGAATTTAGCACCAATTTGTGGAACCAGTTAAAATGTGGTAACGAAACGTTTGATAGTACCTTCTGGCTTCTACTACAGGTTAGAAAGATCAATGTTATAACTTTGTCACCTGCCACTTGAGCGCTGGTATCGGTAGTGCACCAAACTGACCAATCACAGAGCTTTCCTGTTGATAATTGAAAACGCGAAATCGTTACTTTTCACAAATAAATGACTTCTTCCACTTTCGAGTTTATTTAAATTTAATTTTGCTACGGTTTCGTATTTATCTGGTACATTGACAATTGAAGCGAAAATAGTGGCAGACATTTTCCCTGAGCCAAACTCTCCCATAAGAAAATGTATTTTCTTTCTAACCTGTAGTAGAATTAGTCTTAGTACGAGAACTATTATTATTATGTTGGCATACTAAACGAAAATCCGCAATGACGATTAAATGTAGGAAAATGCAATATTATCGCAACTGTGATGTATAGTTGGTTGCATATTTGCAGGGTCTGTGCGGGTGATGACTTCGTTTGTTATTTTGTTAACTAATACATCTCATTTTGAAATATCCTACACCTCTAGACTTTTGTTGCTTAGCTACTGAAGTTTTGACAATTTGGGAGCTTGTTTTTTGTCTGTAGGCCCTACTTGACGCTTGTGGCTTGGAATGCCTTCTGAGAAACACCTAGCTGATCTAGTTTCTTCCTTTTTTTTTTATTTTTTGTAACTCAGCAAGTACGTAAAATGACATACAATCGCAAAATTTACTGGGGAAAAATGTTGCTAAAAACGTTAAATATCATGCAAATTTCAAGAAATGTTATCCACGGCTTCTAGTATTTTTTATGTAATTGGCCAAATTTTGCATTCATTTAGTACTTTGCGTTTAATTATGTCATAAAATTTCTGTATGAATTCCCATTCAACTTCTTTGTCATATATTCGTATATGTAACATTAACCTAAGACGTAGATGAACACGCCAATGTTGTCTCGAAATTCTTAAAATTTGAATTCTCGTAACTGCTCCATCTTTACACAATTTTATCGTGCGGTACGGATTTTCTCGGGGCTCCCCTGTTTGCCCCACAAGCACTGCTCCATTTTATCTCGTTCACCCTCACTGATGATAACCCATATACTTTACTGCAAGCCTTGCATTTGACTTGTTATAAACTTGCTTAGGTAGGTTTACTATAAGTCATGCATTTGATTTGATTTGAACTTTTATGTCAGGCTTTCTGAAAATGAATTTTTAGCTTGCAGGCTTGCATGACAAGCTTTCTGCAATTTTGCAAGTGTGTTTTAATAAAATGCTTGCAAGCTTAAATTAAATTTAGTATTAAAAAGCTCGCAGCAATAAAGGCAACTTGCAGCAGGCTCTATCTGCTGTCTGATAAATACCTCGCTGTTAACAGCCACCCACTTTACTTAACATAACAGTCCGAAAATAACATGTAAATTCCTTCAATTTTTCAAATAACTGAATGCATAAGCATATATTTTACCCCAGTTTTTTTTTAAGTCATGTATGTAATACGACTTAATAATTTAGAGCTTCCTGTATTAACGAAAATCTCTAATTACTTGTAAAGCTACAACCATTATTTTAAAGAATATAGAAGACAGCAAACAATTTATTCATGGAAATAATTGCAAGAAATGTATGACTGAGAGTTCAGTGGTTCAAATCTCTGATTGGAAGGAAGAGAAGAAACAGAATCGTAACCCAGAACAAATTTCTTAAATAAGTATCTACACAGTTACAGATCCACACAAATACTCATCGACTTTTATTTTCTTATGGAGTTTTTTGAATATTCTCGTGTGACGTTCATGGCTTTAGTCCTGTGACTTTCCAATAGCTTAAACTAATTACGCATGCCCACACTTAGCCCAGCAGATGGTTATAGGCTGTTCACTATAAACTGAACACTTGGCAGAACTTATTTTTAATTAATTATATGTTTTATTTGGCCAATATATGTTAACTTTTGGCAGTGTTGAAACTTTTACACTGGTTTTTAGTTACATGGAAGTTTTCATATTAAAAATAGTAAAGATGGCTGCAAAGCGGCTGAAAGAAAACTTTCTGCAGTGTTCACTTTATCGTGAATGGCCTATACGTACGTTACAATTTATTTTACCGCTAGCTGGCTGAAATCAACAGTCGAACAAAACTTTGTAGCAGCAATAATACCAAGCACTAATTCACTATCATTTTAAAAACCTAAACTGTCCAAAAGAAACATTTGCTATTTCCAAAGCGTTACAGTATAAATACTTTTTTTTTTCAGTTACTATTATGTAACAGAGTCGGTAGCTCAGATGCTACGGCGTCTGACCACCAGTCTCACTCCTATTTATTATGTAGCACAATAGGATAAATATTAAATTAATGTTTATTTCCATGAATATAGTTTAACATAAAAATTATTCGAAAATAATTACTACGCATGAATAACGAACCACTGAATGGTGTTATGCAGAAAGAAACCATCCTAAATTTGATAAAGGACAACATAGTTACCAACGAATTTTTTTTTGTTAGTTTAGGATCTTATTTTCAAATACACCTCAGATAGACTTTGGTAGCTTAGGTACTAAAGTTTTTTTACTGTATGTTTCTGTCTTGGATGCCTTCTGCATAACTCCATTCCATTGCTTATGAATAACATTTTCCCCTTGTGAACTGCAGTCCGTCTAAGTAAACCACGTCTGGTGGACGGAATCAAATTACTTGACTTTTTTTGTTCTTGTAAAGGTATTTTAAATTTTCTAATTGCACAATATCTACAACAACATACACACCAAATGATGGAAATCGTAAGAAAAGAAACCTAAATACAACCAAAAGAACCTATGAAATTTAGTTTCAAATGCTTCATCAACTAGCATGAATTTAACTAGTTTCATACTCATACTTTTGAAATAAAATGAGACATTGCATATATCGAAGTTACTGTTTGTTGAATAAAGAAGAAGAAACAAAACTGTAAAGAATAATGGTGCATTTTACCCTTTTCAAATTCATTGTGAGACATGGAAACTATTTGGCCAATGATTGAATACCAAACAAATCAAAAATTATTTTTCTTTATATTCAAACTAGCTCAATCGGTACACAATAATTAATGGGCATCTGGGTCGGCAACAAATTTATACAGTTAATTTTAGTGATAAATGAATGTTCGCCTGAATTTACAACAAATAAACTTAGCACAGACATATAAAATACCATACTCTGGTTTTAACAAATAAAGTTCTGCTTTACTTGCTTCATGCAGGGTTTTTCATTCTTCCAGAAAATACCAAAATATAATTCTTCTTATTGTTACCTTCCATTTTTTTTCAATAGCCATTACATAGAACAATATATACTTAGATAAGCTAAGCAAAACCCTTCAAACTTCAGATATAAAACAGCATTTAAATGTGACTCCAAAGCAGTTAAACACTAAATTGATCTCTTAGCTTTTCCAAAGATATTTTTTTACATACTAGGATTCTTAGTTAAATTTCAAAACATAACATGCAGTAATTTAACTCCAATGATATTTTAATATTACATACATATTACTAAATCATATTCACACATTTTCTGGTATAAAAAATTATGTTAGGCATATTATAACACTAAAATATAAACAAGCTAATTTATAATTGAATTTGTGATACTGGGGCTTGTAAATACATTTACAACAAAAAAAAACTATAATTTGGGTTGTAACCATCACATTCTTATTGCTCAAAAATCGAAACAATATTGGGCGTACAGTCATAAAGCACCTTTAGTAAACCGGTCTACTTGCATGCAATTGTTATATACCGTGGATTTAAACACGTCATATTTATGATATACGTTTCATTGACACTAAGAAGTTTTGACTATACAATTTCACAAACATTCCAAGCATTTTAAAATCAATTTCCGAAATAAAATTACCGCTAGTAAAATAAAACGAATTCGGTTTACTTTTTATGTAAAGTACTCGCGCATTTAATTTGCGTTACGTCATGTATTTTTTTTTTATTTCTAAGTGTTCACAATAATTCATCTACGGAAAAAAAAAATTAAACCTGTGGCGTGATTTTTCCTAAACGTATAACGTGCAAAAATGGGTGTTTCTTGAGAATGAAAATCCTGGTGCAGTACAGACTTGTAGAACTCACATTTATTGTCAATATTATTGTTGTTGGCGAGAAGACCGCACACCAGTTAGTTACTTGTGCCTAGAGGCTAGGGTAATGCGTACTTCGTCGACCTTACAGCTTCCTGCAGTTTCAAGGTCTCGAACGTGCAGACAACCTTTTATTTTTTTATTTATTTTTATTTTTTTATTTTTTACTTTCTTCATAAGATAGTCAACTGTAATACTAAAATATCTAAAGTTATATTACGTAATTTGTAATTATGTCAAATTTAATACATTAGGTTTTACGCATTTCCGTCAAATAGCTGTTGAAAATCACTGCTACTTGTTCTGTAAGCCCTGCGTAGTCTTCATTTGTTTATATCCTCACACGGGACGGCAAGTAATAAACCGTGACTTTAGGAATACGGTCGCGCGTTAGGTTTCCGCCGTTGCTTTTCTAGCACCTGAGATAATAGCACTTGTAATACCTCGTGTTTAAGAATACCGGCCTTAGTGTTGTTTGCGATGCGTTTTTAGGAGTCCGTCGATTTAGCTGATGCAGTTACTTCATACGGCACACTAAGCAAGCACATTATTAAGTTGAAATTAAGGGGGCGCTTGGCCGAAAATTACTATTGATATAATTTTTATATTGTTACGAAACATGGTTTGTTTTATATACATGTATAGTGACTACTTTTTTTATTTCATAGTTTTTATGACATATCAAAGCTGATATGAACTAAGGTTGTATGTTTCAAAGGAAAATCAAATGAAATGCCAAACTGAAATATCCACACTGAATAACGACCTTATAGGCTGTAGTTAACTATTGCTAAAATTAAATTGCAGAATTTGGTAAACTATGATGAAAAATATGGTTTTCGTATATTATACCTTGTAGACTACTACATCGTTATTCAATGTTAAATATTTCAGTTCGTTAAGTCGACTGATTTTCTTCTAAAGCATAAAACCGTTTTATACAAATTTGGAGTTTGACATGCCATAGCTAAACAATTTTTCATTGCCGTAAAAAGTAGTTTAAACGTAAACAGACACTATCTCGAACAAATACAAAAAAATTATTAAACCAAAACATTTCCTGTCAAGCGTCCCCATAACACCGCAGTATGTGGGCCTGGGACTCCCCTTCAAACTGATATCTTTATAGCCAACTCTAGAAAGTGTTACTCGCGGGAATTATCCTAGAACAACTGACTATGTCGTACAATAACTGAAGGGTTACATACTGCCATATGTGTCTATATGAATATAACACTTGATTTGTGTCAATGTCTCTGTATGAATATTACACTTCATATGTGGATCTTATGTTGCATTCACAGTTTGTAAATAATGTGCTTGTTGCAAGACAGTGCAGTGTATGTACATATATTAATACAGCATTTTCATAACACGATATATATAATATATGCGATGAGTACGTTGATTCACGAGGAAATACAGCCACGCACACGACGTGTCCATCACACCTGCTTTATGTCAAGTATTTTGAGAGTAATTAACAATGACGAATAAACTGCGAAAGTAAATAAGTGATGTTTTATCAGGCCGTATTGTAGTATCAACATTCGCAGATAAAGCGTACCACTGAGACAGGCAGAGAGTGCTCTCTGTGACAGCGAGAGCTCGAAAGATCACTCTTCGGGTGAACTGAGACACGGCCTCAGAGTGACCTGAATTGATAATGGATCACGCAGAAGGCCTGGGGAAACTCTCAGGCACACGACAACATCCACCACATATATCACACGCAAATTCCAGAAATAACCCAGCCGCAAATGAAACTCTGATCGTCGAGTTGCCTGACAAGTACATCGCCGTTATCTCTTTGACTGACAGTAGCACGCAAGAGTCCGTCTTACGGGCGTACATGTAGGCAAAATGCATAATTTTAAATTTGTACGACATAGTGATAGATTTATAGACGTTACGTTTTTTAGTTTTCAATTGTCTTTCCACAGCGGCGTGTCACAGCCCAAATGTACACGTTACGAGAGCAGAAATAGCAAGTATATGCCAGTCACGATAAAGTGAGCACTACATAAATCTTTCTTTCAGCAGTTTTGCAGCCATTTTTACTATGAAAACTTTCATGTAACTAAAAATCAATGTAAATGTTTCAACACTCTCAAAAGTTAACATCTATTGGCCCAATAAAACATACTTTTAATTAAATACGAGTTCTGCTGAGTGCTCAGTCTATAGTGAACAGCCTATACCAACTGACACGATATCATTCCACTCGCACATCTTGACTTTACTATGCCGCTATGGGGAAAGTACAAGAGATAAAATTTTTCACAAGTAGAAAATGTAGTCACAATTAACGTCTATGAAACAATTACTACGTTTAGTAACAACTCAATCCGCTTTGAAACACAAATGGACTGAAGAATTTTGATTCAAATTGTACTTCTAACACGTTGGTACCGGACTGAAGGCGAGGTGAACTGAGTGCGGAATCCGGATTGAAAAATTTACTTTAAACACCCATCGGACTGGACTGAAAGAAAACTAAGCGAACACCATATAGAATCGTTCCTATTGTTATATTAGAGGTTAGAATCGCCCTGGGCTAGCTAACTGTTTTATGTTGTTAAAAAGTTTGGGAAGTGCAAAGTATATTCTGATGAACAAATTGCTTTTTTGACAGTAATTTAGTCCGTAGTTCCAAGTTTCGCAAAGCGATGTCTACAGACATGGATTCAGTCTGTGTTTACTTGTCAATCTGGATAGGAAATTTTACTATAAACGTGTTTCAGTCCTCTTTCACTTTATGTTGAACCTGGTCCATGTTCAGTCCAGTCCGGAATTTTACTACAAATGCACTTACAAATTTAATACTATGCGTTTTTTGCCACTTACCGGTACCCTTAAGGCTGTAATCGATATAATCATACCAAAACAGTTGAACTCAACCTGTGATATAGTGCATGCTGTAAGAATGCATAACCATAAGTACAGTTTAGTTGCGTGCATAGTATAGTGGTGAAAAGTCGAATCCGTATGCTAATTACGTGCGTGCACATATTTTGAGCAGTTTGACACGGTGGGCGATAGCAAAAGTACACATTTACGCAGTACGTTGTCAGACTTGAGAGAAATAAGAATTCCATGGTCACTGAAATCCCACCTTACTTTCTGCTTCGTCAATGGCAATGACTGTAGTATATCTAAATGATATTACATTATACTACTCGTAGTGATGTAAAATACCCGGGTATTTTAAACTCGGGGTAAATACCCTGAGTATTTACCCGGGTAAATACCCAAAATTCATAAATACCCGGGTATTTTGGGTATTTATGAAATCGAGTGAAATTCATTTATATTTACCCCTATATATATATTATTATTATTATTATCATTATTATTATATGATACATTAGGATAGTATATAACACCTTTTACAGTACCTTTAAGCTTTGCTAGTACCTGTTTTTTAATGATTTAGCACTTTTTAAAAAAATTATACATCAAGTTTGTAAATAAACAGGGATTTTCGTGTCATAAATCGAATAACATCAGTTAAATTAACTT
>PNEQ01006237.1:0-21294 GCA_003012365.1 Medauroidea extradentata
AATCTATACAACGTTGTGCTGTGCTATGCTATCTTATACCTAAATAGTAAGGAAACAGGGTCAGTATGGCACTTTGTAATGTTTAATAAACCTCTTTAAATTAAGGTGGTTGATATTATTACATGCGATATTTCTGGAGAACTAGCCAATGCGACTGCGACATGGAGGCTGCCATATTTTGATGTCCTTGAAGGAATCAATGGGACACACAGTCTCGGGCAGTAATTTGCTTCAGCGTCTGTCACATCTGTGATCTCAGGACATGCACCTACAAGATCGTTTCGTGCCCATTTCCTTATTCAAGTAACTCTTGGTCATTTAATATGATGCAGGTGATCCGATAAAAATTATTTGAAGTAAATTGAAATACAAGTGTTCACAGGATTCTCTAAAAATAAACTTCCAGCATTAGGGCGCTGCCAATCTCAGAGCTGTAGCACGAGCAAGGATAGTGATATAAGCTATATGTTAATTGGTATTCTACGTGGCTTGGTACTTGTCTAACCTACGTACATCCCACCATTAATTGTTCTGTTTCCGGTGAGGCCCGCACTGCTAAAAGATTTTTTAGAGCTTTTAAAAAATTCTATGAAAGAACTCGAAAACGTTTCATAAATATTTTCCTGTAATTTTATTCCTATAGCAATATTCTCCTCTTCTAAATGAATAAATTATTTCTGTCCAATAGCGATATCAATAAAAATGATAGCACCGCCGAACATAATTTAACTTATAAATCACCATACTTGCTCATGCCACGACTCTAGTAGGCAGCGCACTCAATGAACACTTTCTTGTCCATTACTGTAAATTCAAAGATTAACAGCGTATCCGTCAGTCGCACTGTAGATCTATGTCAATTTTTCGACCAAATAGGTCACACGCGGTAGTTTATCAACGCACATTTCACAGGTTTTGCCGTTTACGAACAAAATTTCATTCAGTACATGAAAATACAACACTAAACAACCTAGGGACTTTTAAACTATGTGAAAATGTAAGTCACTTTCAGCATATTTTAAAATGTCAGTGATAATAAAACTGTATTTTTTAAATAGTCTTTACTTATTTCTCATTTTGTGTGGTAAACTGTGTTTTAGTTATTTTCGTAGAATTTTTATGCTAGGTCTAGCAGTCTGTGATTTAATGTAATGTTTTATGTATGTATTATAGAACTATGATAAAAAAATAATGCTAATTATTACTACAAATCGGTAAATCAAAAATGGCAAAATTATTTTATGAATTGTAGACAGCATATAAAACAAAGCGAGAACCCATCCTGATCATAAGTTTAAGTGTAAATGATGTCGAGAACGAGCAGAGGGAAGTGGAATGTAGCAATAGTTTGACCTGTCCACCGCGCCGAACCAGGTACACTGCGACGCTCGGACTGCTCTGGTGGTCCAACGAAATATGCTAACTTGTTCACTGACATACCAATAGAAAGCTGAAATAATGGGAAACAAAATATACTTGGCATGTTTTTCACGTAGACGTTTAGTTTTGCTGATAATCGTTGTCGAATTTCCACAACATTGATAAAATAATATATTCTTTCATTTTGTTGTTTTACGGTGTATAGTTAAGTTAATATTTTTTGATATTTCTTAACATATTTACGTAGAACAGAGTTTCTAGATTATTTTGAACTATTTGTTTTAATTGTACGGTAAAAGTTACGCCTCATGGCGGCAGTTTAGTATAACGCTGCACTTACGCGTCACTTATGACTTTGTTGCACGATTTCGATGTGACGCACACGGATTTGAGCGGTAAAGTTTTGATATGTGCTCGACTGTGTAAGTGAGCCAAAATTCAGCTTTGGACAAATTTTTTGGAGGTTAAAACCTTTGATTCCTGGCCTAAAGGGGCGTCACTGAAGTTACCAAATCATCTTATATCCTAGCTCTCGGTACATTTTTACTGCACCAACGATCAAAGTACGCATGCCCAATCGTCACGGAAAATAAATGATAATTTTATGTTTACGGTAAAGACTATTGCCTGACATTCGTTTTACCGTCCACTTAAATTATCGCAGGCCCTTAGAAAAACGTGTTGAAATTCAGACAAAATTATATAATAAATGCATATTCTCTTACTTATTTTGATTAGATCAACTTCCGACTAACGTGTCAAATCATCCGAAAACTCAACCGTGTCTATCAGTAAACATATCTGCTTTAACTGAAAACGAACTACTTTTCGTACTATTGTAAATTTGTTTGTTTATCCTTCACAGCGGGCCTTGACGTAGGCACAAATTTGACGTAACGCTATTTTATTTGAATGATGATTGCAACAGGATATAGTGAAACTTAGAATCGTTTCCAAACGTACTCAACCTTATTAAGGCGCCCGCCTACAGGCCCTGTGTTTGGTGAATGACGCACGACGACAAGAGCAATGTTGACCTGCTCATCTGGTGTGGGGTATCGCCTTTACCGCAAGACACTGAAACGGCGTGCAGTGGAACACTCGCCTGACTGACACTTTTAGTGGTGACCCCTTCTTTTCATTGGTGGAAAGTTTTAAGCCAAGTCCATTACATGCTCCTAGAGAAGTTTCACACGAATCCTGTTTTTAGCCATTTTGAGGAGCTCCGAAATGATTTTTTTCTAATCGACGTGATGCTTTGAAACGACTCTTCATGCATCGTTTGGAGTGTATTTTCTTTTCGTACATTGACACATTGCGCATGTGTTGAATAGTTTCTTTTACAAAGATGTATTTACGAACACGCTGCAAGGCATTTTAAGCGCGTGGTAGGCGAGGCCCTTAAGGTGGTGAGCATTTGCACTTCGCAGCTAGAATTGTAGAGCGCAGTTTAAAAAATTATTCTTACAAATGCACTATAGTTCACTTTTTTAATCATACTATCCAGCTATAAACACACTCAGTGTTTTTAATTTTTAACACACAAAAAAAAATTTATAAGTACATTTTATGAGTTTAAAATAAACACCTCACTACAGTAAAAATATTCTCTTATAAATGGTTAATGTGGAATGAGGGTGCCACGAGCATTTTTCGACCTCAACTAATCGAGCTAATCGAGCACAATTATTCTTTTCGCGTTGACTATGATGCTCGGGAGCACCAGGTTGAGTACACTTAGTCTAGACGTACGAAATTAGGACAAAATGTTGTCAAGTATGTATCTCCAGAACTAAATAAAACTGCGAGGGCCAAACAGCGACGAAGGTTAATGCGACAATACCATCAGAATTTTTGTAAACAACGCAGAAACATTGTGTAAAACCGTTTAATCAAAGTTAAGCGTAATTCTCGGTAGGCAATCTTTCCTGTCACGAGCAGCAAATTTTCTTGCAGATGAATATACTACCAGCAATTTAATAAAGTAAAAAAATATATATATAGTAAATGTACAAGTGTGTCGCGTATATAGAAATTGTTGATTCGTGAAATTTCCCGAACTATAAAAAAACTATTTGGGCTCCCAGTATGTTTCTTCATTATTGTGACAAGTCAATCAAACGAAAACTAGTGGACAGAGAAAATAAGAGGAAAGAGTATTAAAAACTTCCATTTTATGTAATGCAATCTAAAACAATAATTGAAAATTGTGTCAATTTACAAAAATGAGATTCCTAGAATGACACATTTTAAGTGAGTGGTGCAGAGAATGGTGATCTGAAAACATAATACTGTTTTCTAATTTTCTGAATATAATCTAGGTACGGCGAGTGAGATGTTTTGGTCACTGCTAACATCGAGGTCTTCAGCGCTGGTGAGGGGTGACATGAGGTGAATTTGGAGCAGCGCCGGAATGAAAGGGCGGGGGAAACGGGAGATCCCCGAGAAAACCGACCGACCAACGGAATCGTCCGGCACAATTCCCACATGTGAAAATTCGGGAACCGACCCCGTCGGGAACCGAACTCTGATCGCCTTGGTGGGATGCGAATGGTGTGACCATTCGTCCACCGCGACCCATCTAGGTACGGTAAGTTGACTTTGCGTATTATCGACACCGAGGTACTTAGAGACTGTGACACAACTTGTCACAACGAGAGGAACTGGGAGAGGAATTTGCCATTGATTATGCTTGGAGAGATTTCGGGAAACCATGGAACAACCGCAACCAGGAATGCTGGAGGAGATCATAGAACCCGCGTCCTCCCGAATTCGAGTCCACCGTGCTAACGCTCTCTCGGTCTGAAGATAATCAAGAATAGTTGGCTGTCGGAACTACTTCGTGAAAGCTCAGTTAGAAGAGCACAGGACAGAAGGAACACATCGCAGTGATTGCTAAGGTTCATAAATGAACATATATAATATTTTCCGCGAATCGTGAGATGTCAACTCCATTCAAGTTTAGTTTCTCAACTACTGAGAAATATTTGTATCTTGGAAGAAATGTTTCGAGCCGAAACTTCCTCAAGATTCAACGCCGGAAGAGAAAGTTTAGATAACGAGCGATAATTTATAACCGTAGCCTATAAAACTTTTACAGTTTCCCTTAACGTAAGAGGCATTAATGTCAAGAAATTAAATTAAAGATCCTTCGGTAGTTAACTTACGCAAATCATAATTTAATTTAGCTCATCTTTCCTCGCTGAGCTTAGTTTGCCACCCATTAATCATGTTACTTTTTTTTTAAATACGATAGTTTGTAAGCAATTTTTCCTCTCTTTGTTGCATCGTCTTCTCTGTAGTTTATTAAGCTTATAACACCTTGTACTCTAGGAAAGTACTCGGTAGCAAAATATCTCTACATTATTACACTTCAAAAATGTATAATATGTCAGAAAGTAAACAAAAATGTATTCATTGTAACCGTAATATTAGTTTTCTTTGGAACCATTCCCTGTGAAGTTACATTAACAACATCGTTTTGAAAATTATTGAGTTCGCAGGTTGGAAACCAAGAACTTCATTGATGACATACGGAGATTGAATATATTTTCGTATTTTGTGCATGACTATGTTGGTAAGCCGGATAGTAAGCAAAAAAACCTCAATATGTGAATATAAAATATCTGAATAAGCCAAAATATTTATTTATTTTGTCAACTGTATGAGACAGTGATACTGAAACGAAGCTTGGCTTACGTTTTAAAAGATATGCGGAAAGTATACGGACGAAGTAAATATCCAAACTATAACAATTTCTGGGTCACTTTGGCATAGACACTGGCATTGTTCCAATTAGAGTTTTTATTAGTTAACTGACTATTCGCATGGTCCGATAAATGATGATGCGCCTACAAAAAGAATTACGAATTTGTCAATTAAATAGGACTGACTCTCTTAGCAAATAAAAACTCTTCTTAATACAACGCAATAAGAAAGCATTAGAAATAAACCATACGACATAACTACTGATTAAAATACCGACTGGAACATACTTGAAGTCGGTTGTGAACTATCGCCGGTCAGGCGTCTTCGCCACAAAATCGCAGAGGCACACAGGAAGCAGTATAGGAAAACCAAAGAAACCCGAAAATTTTCTTTCCCGCCTTTATAATTTTAAAAATTAGCACACAAAAAGTGATACCTTGTATGGGGTACACTTGTACCCATTTTCATGACTACTTGGGAATTCATGAAGTTTTGGTGCTAAGCTAGCTTTATTCGCAAATTGCGTTGTTATCCTGAAACGATTAAACTGGTAATCTTTCTTACGCGAATTAGCATTCCAACACTTAACACTTTGTTTTTACGGGTAATTCAGGAGAAGTAATATGAAAATATTCTCTTGCCTACGAAAGCGTAATTAGCATCTACAAAATATGGCAGGAAGTAATTTCCAGTGCAGTATATTTCTGACAGCGAATTTAAGCTAAAGAAAATAATTTAGATTTTAGAAAGAAAACTTTCCAGTTCTAATGAGGCATTAAATGTCCACTCCATCTACTGCTAACTTAATTAGGCCTATATAACTTTAACGGAAAATCTAAACAGTATTAAAAGTGATGTTACGGTTACGGGGGCAGTTCATCAAAAATTGTTCTTGTTTTAGTCATACGTATTTAATTTGTATGTTTATAGGCTAGTTTGTATTGCAGACATTCACAGTCATTATTTTTTTCATTATTGAAAATATTTATATCCTATAGTTTTTGTAAAATTGCATATCAATGTTCAAATTTGCATTAAACTGTTTTATGCCAGGAAACTAAATAATTCAAAACGAATAACAGTATCATGGGCTGTATAAAACGCATTGAATTTTTTTCTTTCTGTATTTAAAAAAATTATAAATTTGGCAAATTTTATTAAAAATTCAGAATTTTTTAAATACAAGAATGTGCGGTTTTTTATTAATAATTTTAAGAAGTCCGTAATAATTAAATTAAGTGTGAATTACTTCATAAGTCATTTAGTTCTATAGCCTTGTATAAAATTGTTTTATGCAAATTTGGACTTTGGCATTTCATTATACATAGCCTAACGTATGAAAGCTAATAAATTTTCCCATTGCTGTAAAAAATAGTCACAATGTATGTCTACAAATCAAACTATGCCTTGTACAAATATAAAAATTATTGAAACGATAAAAAATTTTGGTGAATTACTCTTTAACAGAGAAGTTTATAAATAAGAAATGCTTCAACACAATATGTGTAGCCCTGTGATAAATGTACAGTCTGTCCAAAAGTGGTAAGGCATCCTTAATATGTTACCGTTGTGTTTATTTTTGTATTATGAAGATGAACTAATTTCAACAATTATAGTTTAACGTATATACGGGACATAAAACAAACTACAGGCTTTTATTAAATAATTTTAAGGATTAAAAATTGTGATGTGAAACGATATTACTGCAACCCTAATCGAGGCGTGAAGTGAGTGTACTTACGCAATCAAGTCAATGTAAATCAAATGTAGCAGACGTTTCTAGTGCAATCTAAACCATGTCTTCTGTAGTCAGTTCGTTTTTAGCATTATCCAAGGATTTTTCACATAAAAAAATTGAGCTAGCGAAACTACTAACAAATTACACTCAATCAGAAAACTAATGTCATGAAAACTTACTCTGCAAAAATTTTATTTGTAAATTTACAACGATGTGTAAAAAAATTGGTACGGTAAAATTGTTTCCCATACACAAACGGAAGTGATCATATACATTTTACAAGAACCGTAAAATATCATACTAAAAGTCACGTTCTGACGTAAACTGCCTATGCACGGTAATAAACAATACAAATTTGTAATATTTGTAATACTACAGAGCGAATGAGGAAATGTTAAAATAATTATTTCAATGTGACGCAAAAGATTTCTCCTGCGGTTAAATATTTAACTATACATGAAGTGGGCATCTCACGTTTCTCAACTACTTTGGTGGCTCCAGTGAGTTACGACTACGTTTGAAATGATTACAAGTCTGGCCGCATGTGGTGTTGTAATTGAAGTAAGTTTAAAAAAACTGGCGTTGTGTTGTAAAGAGTGCACGAGAATAAACTACGCCATCAGTGAGCAAATTATTACTCCTTCGGAAATGTCTGCTTTGACGGGGTTCTCGGGAAAAGCGAAGAGTGCTACTTGTCTCGTGCCCCAGTGCACGAGATGGCATAAGACAGAGTTCAAGGGCAAATAAAAAAAAACGGGTTGTAACAGCGAGGAAGAAACGGCAATTCTGCGAGTAGTTTAAGCGGTAGTGAAGAGATGCTAATCTCTCAAGATCACAAGCATTTTCCTTTACTAACGCTGGTATAATATACCTGACGTTTTCTTGCACAGATAAACTTTCTTTTTTACTAAAACAATCCATAAATAAGTACGGCAACCAAAACTAATACAACATTTTAAGAATTTTTATTTTAACGTAGTCAATTTCAACATCATTTTAGCACTTGTTTTTATTTCCTCCAGCAGCAGCTACGGAATTCGTACAGGAAAAATTACGCTATAACGCTACATTATATTTTTTTCACTCTTTTGTTTCATGACTGAAATTCCACAGTAATTGAAGTAACAACTGTATACGGAGTTTATTAATGAATCGTCAAAAATGGATTATACTCTCATAACTTTAGAAGACCCAGCTGATGAGACCAAGCGGTTCCTTCAGACGGTATAAGAGAATTATTGAGCTAAATTAAAGCTACATGAGACGGTTTAGTTAATTTGGAATTTCATTACCATGTATCTTAGTCTCTTAAAACCGATTAAAAGAACATTGTAACACCGTATCGACATTCCCTTTATTATTATTATTATTATTATTATTATTATTATTATTACTTTTTCCACTTAGTAATGTAAAATGATATCTACAATAGTGCATGCAACTTATAGCACGAATAGTCGTGAGGATATACCCAGTGTCTGTAATTATTAAAATAAAATTATTAAAGCCATACGACTAAACTCCCTCCACGTTTAGGGAAGTGGGTGAGTGTCCGTTATAATATTTTTCACTTTCATATTTACTATCATGCAAAACTATTTTGCAATGATTATATGTTTTAGTGAATTATTACTATAAATCTCGAAATTATGAAAATCACAACTAATGAAATGTTAAGTTACAATTTTTCAGCAAAAACTTAACGAACTCCACGAGGTTGGAAGATAAATCTTCGAAACTGTTCGTCGTCTCATTAAACTCATTACTGAATACCTACTCCTGTTAAAAGAGAAAGTAGAACTTTACTCAAATACAGTATTATGTTTTAAACAAAAACTCTTTCAGGCTGTAAGATATATTTTAACTGCCATGTGAAATAACTTATTTCATTTCGTTATTGTAATAAGAATAGCGTGACTTTTATTCTAACAGGGAAGAAACTGAATGCTTAGTGGGATTTTAAAATACATTTTTACTATTCATTGTTTGGCACACGGCATAAAAAAACTTTCAATTTTCATGTTAAGAAATGAATTCTTTACTAGTTTGTTTACGATGATACTGTAGCGGACTATACAAGGTAAATAAACTAAAGCAATGTTCTCGTTTTCAAAAACCGAGCTAGGCGTCGCTCCGCATACACGTTGCACAAGCATTCGGGAAAACCCAGGTACGAATTCTGGGCCATCCTAATTTCAGTTTTACATGCTATTCCCGAAATCACCCCAAGCGAATGTGGGATAGTTTCTTTAAGGTTATGGCCGCTTCCTCTCCCAATTCGTATCATCCTGTTGGGGGACCGCAGTGGCCGAATTGCCAGACCATTCGCCTCCCACCAAGGCACACCGACTTGGGTCGCCAGCGGGGTCGATCCTTGGATTTTCGCATGTGGGAATCGTGTCGGACGATGCTGTTGGTAGGCGGGTTTTCTCGAGGATCTCCCGTTTCCTCCACCACTCCTCATTCCGACGCTGCTTCATACTGACCTCATGTCACCCCTCACCTGTGCTGAAGACCTCGATGTCAAGCGTTGACCAAAATAAATCTCACTCACTCACTGTCGTGTTAATTTGTGTGTGACCGTCTTTAACGACCTCACTATAGAGGAGACGTAAATCCCGCTTACCTTACTTACCACAGTTCAACTCATTTTTAAAAAATGCGTTTTTTTTTTACCAAGAAAAAGTCCAACAACAGCTAAACATCTAGTCTTAATATCTGTACATATATAAAAGCGAAATACCACTCACTCTTTCACTCACTCACTCACACATTCATCAACGCCCAGCCCAATTCGCTGAACCATGCTATTATGAACGTAGCTTCCCCTTAGCCCGTAAGCATCCAATAAGAAGGGATTTTTCAAAATTCGAAATTTAAAGAGGTGAAATGTGTTTTCAAAGAATGCTTGATATCTCATTAACCGGGAAAGCTATCATTATTAACTTAAATTCAAAATATTGCCCACACAAATGCAAATTTTTCTATTTTGCAAAATTCGAAAATTAATGAGGTGAAAAGCCGTAAAATGTATTTTTCATTAATCCTTAATTTCTCTGAAACCAGATGAGATATTGCTGTGATTTTTTCTTTAAAACGATGCTTCTATATATATCTGAAAAGTATTTTCAGGGTTTTTCTATATTCCAACAATTAAGTCGTTAAAAAAAATAATTTTGTTTCCAATTAATCCTCCGTGTCTCCTTAACCAGTTGAAATATTGAAATGGTTTTTTTCTTTAAAATACAACTTACGTAATTATCTAAAAAGGAATTTCAGGATATTTCGAAATTCGTCCTTGAAAGCCGTTTAAAAAAATGAAACGTGTTTCCAATTTATAATATGTAACTCTTATACCAATTGAGATATCGAAATGATATTTTGATAAGAAGAAGCTTACGTAAAAATCTGTAAACAAAATTCAGGATTTTATGAAATTCAAAAATTAAGGATTTGAAAAGCAGTAAAATGTTACAGTCTCCCGAAAAGAGAGAATGACCACGGAGAAATAATTCAAAAGTTGTTTTTTGTCCATCTTAATCATAAATAAACCTCTTTTGGCTATGACCTGTACATACGAAAGAAGATTCACGGCCTGCCTTGAAGCATTCGTTCGGGTAGGCCTATTATATAAGTCTGCGGTGTGGTGGGTCTCGGGTTCGTATCACGTGTAAGAATTTTACATAAATTTATTTATTTGCGTTGGGAGTTACTACGATTGTGACGTACAAATCATTGTTTGAAACAGATTAAGGCATATATGACATAAGAAGAAAGTACAGCCACTACCCAATATTTTTAAGCAAAGTTACCGTTTACATTACACTATTCCACGCGAGCAATATGTATTTGAGTAATATACTCGAGCAAAGCCGCGGGCGCACTGCTAGTATTAAATAAAATTAAGTACCCCGCGCACTCACTCACCAACGCGCAGTCCAAACCGGTGGACCTAGACAAATAAAATTTTTAGGATGGCTTGCTCTTATACAGTAGGCACATACCAAGAAGGCATTTTTCGAAAATCGAAAATGAATGGGGTGAAATGTGTTTACAGTGAATCCTCGATATCGCTTAACCCCATTAAGATATCGAAGTGATTTTTGCTTCCAAATTAAGTTTATAAATATTTCTAGTATAATATTTTTCGATTTCTCGAAATTCGTAAATCTGATTTCAATTAATATTGGATAGCTATTAAACCCGTTGAGACATTGAGGTGATGTTTACTTCAGAATGAAGCTTAACATATTCCTAAAAAGTAGTTTCAGAATTTTTTTTGAAATTCAAGATCTAAAGACATTAAAAATAAATAAAACGTGGTTTCAATCAACCGAATGTATCTCTTAAACCTGTTGAGATATCAAGATAATTATTGAATAGAAACGAAGCTTACGCAAATACATAAAAAGCTATTTCATATTTTTTTTAATTTCATAATATAGTGGGTGGAAAGATGTAATATGTGTTCCAAAATTTCCGGAAAAAAAATGTATGACCACAGATAAATAATTTAAATTTTTAAATATTTTTACCGTCCTACGTCCTACTTTCGCGTATATCTCTTTGGGCACACACACACACACACACACACACACACACACACACACATATATATATATATATATATATATATATAGTTCTAAAACTTAAAAATTCTGACGACCTTTCTTTGCTTAGTTGTTTGGAAAACTGGTAGGAGGTTTTGGGTTCGATTTCAGTTTAATACAAGGCGACGGGAAACTGCTGTGATAATTTATACGCATAAATTAGTGGCAGGTGAAGAGTTAATTTTCTATTTGAAAAACAAATATTTAAGGGTGGCTTCCACTTGGAACGTAGGTTAGGCACCACTAAGGTGTGAAAAGGGGTTAAATCTAATTTTCTCATATCTTCGATATTTCATAAACCTGGTGTAGAATCGTTTTGGGGATGAAAAGTAGTTTTTTTTTCGCCGTGTCCTCAATATCTCATTAACACGATAAGTTACCATTTTCCTAGAAAATTCCATGCGTGCAAAGTCACGGCTGGGGAGCTAGTATTCAATATTTGTTAGGTTTTATCTTAACACGCACGCATAATTTTTCGGGGTATAGTTCTTTGGTGGACGCGATACTTAATTTAAAATACGAATTCCGTAGCAGCAACGCAGAGCAGAAAGAAATTCCATCGCTCATATAATATTGTGGGCTATTCATTCTATTTTGTTTCCTTTACGTGCACAATGAGACGAACGGCTACGAAGCCCGACTCAAGGTCCATAAATTCTAACAAGTTCAGTGAGGCGAAAGCGCTGCGAGTGTAACCGGTGGTTCTTTTGTTATTAAAGGGAAGTCCTCATTATGCGAGAACCTGGCTCCAACGAAACGTGAACTCGAGCGTAATTTTAAGGGCATTCTCGTTAATGCGCGTAATACGCATGGTAGCAGGAGAAAAGAGAGGAGGGGACTCGCCAGAGTCAGGCGTCGCTGGGCCTTCCTGCACTATGCCGAGAGTGCAGGGCTTAATCTTCCTCTCCGAGACACCACAACGCGCAGGGGTGAAAGTTAATAAGCTGAGTGTGTGTGCGTATTAATTAATTATTTAAGGTGTTCCCAAAACTACCGTCTGCGCACCAGCAATGAAGAAACGGGATGTAACGAGCAGAAGACACTGGGCCACTCAGATTAAGTGGATAGAATGTTGACCTTGGAGCATTGCTTAACAATAGGCAGCTCGTAGGCCACACGCTGGTTAAGAGCAGTATTTGGCTACGCCCTGTAAGCAAAACAAGAAAAAAAAAACTATAAAGAAATAACCAGTCGTCATCGCTTACCACACTAGAGCCATTTTTTTTAAATATACTATTGATATTATTTGGTGGTTTAATAAGCTATTAAGACATCTGGCCTAAATACTCTAAAATTAGAGTAAACTAACTATAAACTTAGCATTTTGAGACAGGAAATGAACTGATTGGAAATTCAATTTTATTTTATAACATCTGAGCAATCGTTTAAAGTAGTGACCATACGTCTCAAAAATGTATGACAATCACACACTTGTATGTTGTATAACGAAGCAGGTTGCTACGATTCGACTGACCAATTCCTGGCCTATGGCTTCTTGGGGTTTTACTGGTTGTTCACGAGCTAAGAAAACTCTTTTTAAAATCTTCAATAATCAGCATGATTTTGACCCTAAAGCTTGTATAAAATTTGCATAATTGCCATATATTTTTAAAATAACAATATCGAATAAGACTATTTTTTATTTTGTGTCGTGAATAGTTAACTAATAATACCCTTTACTGCCATTATTTTCAATTTTTCTTTTTTACAGTTTATCAGAAAAAATCTGGTTTCTTATGTGCATGGCTCTCTATCTTGCTGTCACAATCTGGCACACTTGTGGCCTTATTATAGCATATCCTTTAACTTAAGGATGGCATCCGCTATTAAACTACTTGCTTTGTTAAGTGTGTTCAGCATAGCGTGTATGTTCTTTAGACGTAGGTAAATTATTCGGAACTACAAACAATGATAGCACATGCCGTACAACTATCAGGCGATAACGATCAACACACTCTGTTATTACAAAATCCAGTCAGAGCTACTGGCAAAACAATTTATTTTTTTATTTTTTTTCCTGCAAGCAACACTGCGACATATCGACCTCTGCGGTTCTTTTTAGCAAAACCATATTTATAAAAAATATTTAATTTTAATAAGTTTTGAATGTTTGGTCGGAGAAGGGAAGGGCTGTGGGCCGTAAAACGAAAACTCTCGCTTAGCTGCGTGTAGGCTGCCATTTTCGCACACATATATCATGTGTCATACCGCAAGAAAATACAGAGAAACTGGCATCCCAGGGTTTTTTTAATTACTAAAAATGTCGAATGGTATAGCATAAACATGTACAAGACACAAATTACAAGTTGTCTCAAAAACTGTCTTAAGGGTGTCCAAATGGAGGAAACTCACTTTTACACTTGTAAGAAATAGTGTTAGTATTGCAGACGTTACTTAGAAGCGTGTTTCCCACTTGTAAAAAAAAATTATACCTTAACCAATTGTCCCGTGGGGGCAAATGATGGTAAAAAATTTTCACTTCTTACACACATCGAAAACAAAACAAACAAAAACAAAATAATTTACAATGATACAAGATGTCACGGGCTACGGTTTAATGTACATAAAAACCCATTTCACAATATTTTTGTATTTAATAAAAACCATGAATCAGGAAATGTATTGCTACTTTTAGTGAATTTTGTCTTTGAAACGCTGTTGTGAGAAACTGACTGAACTATTTATTTTTTAAATTAAAAATGCACTCGTAAATTACGACGACAAAACTAACGCTATTTCAAACAAATATCAAATTACGAGTCCCGTTCCCCATTGAACATCCTTAATATCTCCGACAGCTTCAGGCTGCAGCTAAGTGTGCTAAAGTCATAGAAAATTAATCATATAAGAGTATTATAAACTTTTACGTAGAATCGTTTTAGCTGGAAAGAGTTATCTTTTTAAATTAAATAATTGATTTCCTATTTAAACTACGCAGTAGTTAAGACAGGTACGGCGAGCTCTTAAGGGACCTCCCTAGATAGGTTGCGTTTGTGTGTGTGAGGCAGGAGCGGTAAGGTTGCCGTTGACTGACATATGTAGGGCATTATCGCCTCTCCGCGCAAGCCACTCAGCTGGCGTGCATGTGCAGTACTTTACTATAGGTGATTCTGAATAAAGTGAACACTCAAAAAAGGCTGATTAATTTCTATTTTCTGCCTGTTTATATCTTTCCGCCGAAAGCAAACATAAATATTGCCACGTACTTTTATTTATATAGGGTCATGCAATGTTTACAACTACATTAAAACTGCTCCGTTAAAGTTTAGCTACAATATCTAACCATTAAACGCACGGGGGCTGAATATAATATATAATAAAAAGTAATCTTAGTTATAAATACCTGCGAGTTAACGTCTTACAATACTGGTTTCTGTCCACTGACTTATACAACACGCACTATTGCCGTTACGAATCTCGTAAATGCGGGCATTGTTTATTTGAATTTGTAACTCAAAACCGCCACTAAAAACATACATGACACACGCAATTCAAGAATTTAAGTTTCGTTCAGTTCTACCGCCACGAACGACGACGCAAGTAACAGAAACAATAAATAACGTATTTTCTTAATATGTGAAATAAAAAGTACGTTGAAACTAGGCTGGCAACCTTAAAACATAATTTACTGAATACTGATGGTTTCACATCATTTGGCAATTACAGTCAAAGCAATTTACAATATTTTCGAATGTGTATATACGCACAACGGACAAACAAACGCAAATGATGCAACTTGGCGGAGCGGCGAAAAAACGGCGAGCACCTGACTCTGATGCCACCTGTCGGTGGAATTTTGAACTGTCTGAAGCGCGGAGCAAGCTGTAACGAGCGAGATGACCTGGGGTCGGCGATAGCGTCACATTATTCTGGCGCCAATTGAGTCTAATTATTCTGTAAGTAGGAATGTCAATAAAATCATAAATAAATATTTGGAAGTATATTAAATACAGAGAGGTCGATTTCATCTGATGTCATTTCACTAATGTTGTATTCAAATAGGATAGACTAGTGATTTTTTTCAAAGGTTAAATCTTTAGTGCTCACTTTATCCCGAATGAACCTATATTAGCCTATTTTCTGTGGGACTTAAAGCGGTGAGTACATTATTTTATTTGTGGCCAGCGTAGTTCAAAGTCTAACGCTGGTTTCTGTAGTTGTGTTTGTCGAATCCGGTTGTTATTTTTATAGATTCGGTAGCCTGAAACCCCCATTTTTTGCCATTTTGAGAGACCCGAAAATGATGTTTTAAATAAACGTGCTGAATATTTGAAACTGTAGTGACGTAGTTTGGAGTGTGAGTTCTTTTTCCTAGATAGACAAATATAATGCGCGTTAAATAGTTTCATCAAAATAATAATAATAGCAACTCGCTGCAACGCATCTCAAGCGCAGTTCTACTACTCCAAATCCTAAAAGGGAGAAGATAACGAGAAGCCGTAATATTGTTGATCGGTTGAAAATTATTTTTACTACGTAACCTAAATTTTTTAAAGCCAAATGTTGGCTAACTACGGATTCAAATAAATGTAACTAAAATTGATAATTATAAAAAAAATAATATGTACATACACATATTTTTTTTAATGCAATGCTGTGAAATAAAAATAATTTACAACACACCTACGTAACGATTTTACGTTAGTGGTATCGTAACTCTTTGAGGATTTAAAAATAAAATTCGCAAAAAAAAACAGCGTAAATAAATACCCGTGATATTTTAAGACACGCAAGGGCAGTTATGGAAGGGATATTCAGGTCCAATATAAAAAAGCTTAACAACGAACCGATAAAACTAAGTGCGCAGTCAACAATAGCAGATTATCTGTACACGACAACGAAAACAAATAATGCCACAATATAACAAAATGCTGCCTTACCTTTCCAAAACTGCCTTTTCCTATGGCTCTCAGAATCTGGAAGTGATCGAAGTTAACTGAAACAAAAGAATGTAGAGCTATACAAATATGTAAGCCAATAAATCTACAGCACCTTCAATTTATGAACTTATCATAAGCCAGACGTTTGTACTCTCCTAGTTTGTTGTTTTACTATACACTATAACTCTTGTGTACGTATTACACAGAAAGGGCTTGTAACAAGACACTCGAAATCCTGCATTGGCATTCAGAACGGATAAGGAGAGACTAATGCAGACATTGTGCCGACATAAATTAAATAGAAGGTTCATATGAGAATTTATTTTACGCTTCTCAGGACACCGGAAATTGCTAACCCATTTTGTTGAGTGCTAGAATAAACGTTGACATTTCGTTGCTGTGCGAAATAATTAGTTAGTATACAATTACCGCTTCATCGGTTGTAATCAGAGACACGGATAAATTCTTTTCAGAGAGGGGAACGAATATTTGTCTAAACTTTGGGGAAGCACAATTAAACGATTAAAATATTTAGTACGGTAATTAATACTCTTACTCCTGCCTAATGCATGCACACGAACAAAACGCTTTACATGAATAAAATAGCACCGCATGCCACCATTATCAGAAAAGTAGTTAATGCTACAGCGGCTGTTTTACGTTTCTCCATTTAACTTTAACTGTATAAATGCTTTTGCTACCTAATGGCACAGGCGACCTTGGTACAGTTATTGCCCAATGTTGCGCACTTCCTTCATACTTCGTGTGTTCTAACACCCAAAGCGAATATAACAGACTATTTTAATGGCAACGAATGACCTGAAACACGTAGAAATTACAACGAAAATATGTCCCAGAAGTCCGTTTATGGCGAGTTTGGACGGAGTGTGTTGATTTTGCCCGTTGAAAGATTATAAAAGAATGTCAATTTTGTTTACTTTGCGGTCAAATTGAAATCAAATTTTCGACCGTTTTGCCACCACCCACATAATGTTAACATACTCCGTTTTGGCTCTTCTTGTATTATGTTCAATATACAACGGATGGTTATTACTTTCGTTGCATTGTCATGGGCGTTTAAGGAGTAGGACTACTACAATTCTCCCTATTACATGACACATTTTGAACATTTATCTTTGAATTTATCCGTCGTTGCAGAAAAACAAGAGTGGGATACAAAAGAAAACAATTGCGGTAAATGAGCCTAGAGTAGCTGTACTCACGACATATGAATTACGCAGGTTGTTAAGACTTAAAGTGTTCATATTTGAAGAGGTAGCAGTATGGACCAAAACAATGCGGACATGTCAGGTAAACGAGTCCTAGACGTATATTTGAAGTACAAACGTGCACTGCACTTACCGAGAACTGTGAACACAGTTCACAATGCCAACACGAACACGCGTTTCCTGCCTGCTGCTACAGCGGACAAGTGTTTGAATACTGTCTCCCCGTGTGTGGACTGCAGTATGTATGTCGTTCGTAATAGCAAACAGCTTGGCGTACATCATACGTATAGACAGGAAATTTCGCGAAAAGATTTTCCAGCACTTTGTTTCAGTGCACCTGCATCTCTGCTATGTGGTCAGTGATTGGATGCCGTACCACCCAGCGTGTGGAGGTTAAACCCGCAAATCACTGACGTGATGTGTAGAAGTTACCCGTGTACTGATTGGCACAGTCAAATGAATAACGACTCTGCACAAAAACAATATGTCAATATCCATGAAGTTGAACTTCAGGTGTGCACGTAAGGCAATGAAACAAAGTGGACCAAAAATCTTTTCACCAAAAATTCCCGTCCCTAATCATACGTCTTTTCACACTCGCCACTTGAATATGTGCTCACAGCTTTTCAGGTACGTATTACAGACCTCATGTTTAGAGGGCATTTCTTTCTTGCCTTGGTCCTTACTACAACATCTCAAATTATTAGTATTTTTTCTTAACATCCTGTACACAATAAATCCTACAAAATTACGTCGTATTATAATCATAAAATTTATAAACAAAGAACATTATTGACGAGACAGTGATACAATGGCATGTGTCAAAATCATTTAACTTATATTCAGTCACCCCTATTACAACAGTTAAATAGTACAAAACGTCTATCTCAATTCAAATTGTAATAGTATGTTACCTAAATTATTAGTTTCGAGTATAAGTGAATTTTATGAAAGTGATGTGTTGAAAGATCAGTACAGCACACTCGCATGCTGAAAGTGTAGAAAGACGAAGTTGTGTGCACAACCAAGGGAATTTGAGGAGGGAGAGAATTTCCAGCAAACTCTGCTCCTTCCGGCGCAGGCAGCACAAAGTTCAGTTGACTTCAAGAAAAGGCGTCCCAGTGGACTCTCCGCTCTTCCTACTGCTGTCATGAAATTTCATCAGTATAGCAAGTAGTTCGGCGTTTTGTAGACATCTCGTCGTCTTTCCTTCTCTTCGGCGAAGGAAAATCTAGGGGAGATTTACATCTACGTGCGAAGTGTAGAGGACATGCTAACACATCCCCGTAAATTCTACATTTCCAGAATATGTGAGGATACGACATACAGCTTCATAGAATAAACGTTATCAATCAAGCACAGCACACCGTAGCTTGAAAATAAAACCTACATTAACCATGGTACTGATAAATACAGCAAGCAAATAAAATAATTTAATTTTCAAAACTGAAATGTCGTGAATGGGTAGAAGAAATTTGGAACTTTTTGAAATTACTGCAAACATTATCTAACGATATAAAATCTAGTGTAGAAAGCAAAAATTTTGATATTATTAAAGATTTGCAGTATGTTATGAACTAATCTGTTCCGCTGTCCTTTGTATTTATCAAATTGCTCTTATGCGTTCAAGGTTCTTTACACATAACGTTTAAATATTTTCATAGATTAACTAAACTTTACAAATATTAAAGTTGGTATAAATTGAAGGCAGAAAGGAAAATTATCTAATATTTGTATCACTGTAGTTTTGATTTTTAATGTGTAAATAGTCATAGCTGTATTTTAAAAATTAATGTTTTTATCAACCCTGTAAGTACTCGTAAATGTCTCAGTCATTGTATTGGGGTATTTAAAATTATTCACAATGTGATGTAAACTGGTCGTTGGCTTTGTAAAGACAAATAAATGAAATAAACTTCAGAGATGTATTTGAGGTATCCATGGCCTTGACGTTACTTCCACCCCAAGCAAAGACCATTCACAATCTAGTTTCATACTCGACACTGAATTGGAGCATGCTACAACTACGTGCAGAAACCTTCGAGTGATTTATGTATCCTGACTGTCGCATGTAAAGATATATTAAAAATATTTACAGTTAAAGATTTATGTTTGTGCATAACCAAAACGAATTTTTTTTCTGCAGATAACTTGTATTTTAGTTCTTTCGAGATATCAAAAACTAATGCGAAATTATATGCATATATATACATACATATACAGGATGTAAATGAAAGTATGTTACAAACTTCGTGTGGTGATTCCTTGTCGAAAATGAAGTACAGTTACGTAAGACCACTTTTCGCTTAGCACACTTCGTAAGGGAGCAATACGCCCTCGAAAAACGAATTTCAAACTAGTTTATTGGTACAAAATCGTAAACAACATAACGTTTAATGCTAATTCGCCGGATACTGTGTTCTGCAAACACTTATCGACAGTCCGTGAAAAATGTGTTTCGAATAACTTACACCGTCGTCAAAATAATGAGGGTGGTCACCACCTTTCCGGCTTAGACGTTGGTGCCATCAGATTTAATGGACATGCAATGCAATTTGTATCAAGAGACCCCGATGAACAAAAAAGGTTGTCTTGTTGTTACACTGTAAAGTGAAGCATGTCCGAGAAAATGGCCAAAATACAGTACGTAGATTTAGTGGGCTGACACTTAGGCAACACACAATACACCGAATGTTACGGTACTGAAAACAAGTGTAGCAAATACATTACTGTAATTAAAACGTTCACAGCCGCATAAGTGATACATGTTTACGAGAATATCACAACAAGCGCTCGAATGTTCGGCCATCTTCAGTAATACATGCATTGCAACGATGCAACAAGGACAGTCGCACACGCTGGAACAGGTTGGCATTCGTCCGTATCACTTCGCCTGCTGCAACGATGCGATCGACGAGCTCCTGGGCCGTGTCCACTGGCGTCTCGTAGACAAGGCTCTTCATGTGTCCCCATAGGTAGAAATCCAGGGGTGATAGATCAGGGGAGCGAGGAGGCCACGTGACAGGTCCTCCCCTGCCTATCCAGCGTCCTGGAAATACTTGGTTGAGGTACTCACGAACAGCACGAGCATTGTGAGGTGGTGCCCCATCGTGTAGTAGCCACATGCGGTCACGTATCAGCAGCGGTACGTCCTCAAGCAACTCGGGTAGAGTGTATTGCAAGAACCGTAGGTACACGTAGCCATCAAGACGTGCTGGTAACATGCACGGTCCTACTAAGGTATCATTGACTATGCCCGCCCACATGTTGACCGAAAACCTCTCTTGGTGGAATCGCACAACCCTGGCATGTGGGTTTTCTTCAGCCCACACATGGCTGTTGTGAGCATTGTACACACCATGACGTGTGAAAGACGCTTCGTCTGTAAAGAGAACATACCTGGGAAACTCTGGGTCACGAGCGTCTGCTGCAAAAAACCATGCACACAAATCATGTCTGGGTTGATAGTCACGTGGCAGTAATGCTTGCTCCCTACATGCGCGATAGGGGCGTAGCTGCTGCTCATGCAAGACATTCCACACTGTCATGCGTGATGCACCCACCGCATTTGCAATAACACGGGTACTTGTTGACGGTTGATCCTCGACTCGGGCGAGAACTTCCGCTTCAAATCGTGGTGTCCGCATTGTTGCATGAACACCACAGTTCCGGAAATGTGGCAGGAGAGTACCTGTATCTCGAAGACGCTGGACGATTCGTGCAAAAATAGTATGTGCTGGGTGCCGTCT
>PNEQ01006238.1:0-21294 GCA_003012365.1 Medauroidea extradentata
CAGTATGTCCAGAAACAGCCTTATAATAACCACACCACGTGAATTCTGGGCTAAATTGAAGATGAAAATGTTGTGGCAAAATGTTGTATAACTTTATTTTTCGTGCACAATGTGGCAACACAGAAGGAATTAAAACTTTCCTGCGCTCCACAGATGTTGGACTGTCATTGTTCGGGCCATTATATTATGTGCTCAAGAAAGTACTTACTCCCGCGCTGTGTTGCCTCATTGTACACGAAAAAAAGTTATTGTACATTTTGTCACTTAACGTTTTTGTCTCCAATTTACCCAGGATTCACATGGCATGTTATTATACAGCCTTTTCTTGGACATTCTGTACATATACATTCAGTAGGTCTGCTATTGTTTAGTAAATATTTTTTAATTTAATAATTTGAGAACCCGGTCGATAACTGTGTAAGTGATAATTTATCAGTTATCTCCACGAGCTGATACCAGTCTATCCCCACCAGGTGCCGCTGCTCTAATATAATTATTATTATTTATTAATTTCTTTATTATTAGACCTCTTCCACTTATATACCACATCCTTACACACTTACAATAAGTTATTTATGTCACAAAATAACGTTTGTCGGGGCAGCTAGTGTGTATGTCTATATATATATATACTGAAACCTCAGAAAATTACAATAATCGGGATTTTGAACAAGGTTGTTTTGTTTTCATAACTGTGCAGAAACTTTAGTTTGACCACCAAAATGCTCTGAAAAATAATACACCACCATAAATTTGGGTTTGAACTGCAATCACATTTTCACACGCTGAGTTACAACAGTCTATACAGTTAAACAAGAAATTATTTTAGAAACGTGATCCAGGTTAAGTAAAGTTTCAAGATGTTATTATCTAAAACCAATATGACATTCGTGTCTTCATGTTTACAAAAACACCAGGTCTCATCATGTTACCATACAGCACAAGTTTATCGTGTACCTCAAGAAACTTAGGTCTACTGCACTTCAGCTTGGAAGTATAGACATCGCGAATACGTATTTTACGATATATTCTTTTTGTAAATACAAAAACATGACTCACGAGCGGGACGGTTTCATGGGAATCCCGCCGAGCTGCGTTACAAGGATCTGCTTCATGTGCACTTAAATCCTATGAGACCTGCCTGCGAGGCTCAACGTCCAAAGCATGATGTAATGTCTATTTTTAGACCCCTGAAATGCTGTGATTCCTCGACTGTTTTCCGAGTATATAAACCCCGAATCGACAGATTTGGAGAGAGTTCGTTATTGGTCGTGCTAGAAGAAGGTGCTACACTTGTGGAGAGAGACTGGTGAAGACATCTTGGTGACGTCAGAGTCTACTGTGAGGCTGCAAGCACATACCTTCGGAGCAGTATTGGGTGAAACAAGAGGACTGCTGCGGCCAGTCGGCGGAGTAAAAGGAGGTTGTCGACGGGAGTCGAACCGAAGACCTCAAGAGTGAGACAGTGGTGCACTCGTGGTGCTGCGCAGCACATGGCGAGCCATCACCACTTCGGACTGTTAATGTTGTACACTGTCACTATTTGAGAAACTGTTGATTGGATGCATGACTGATCTTCTTATAGTGATGTGTAGTCTTTAACTAATGGAAAACCATTTTTTTGTTTTAATTGTCAAATTTAATTAACGTTTCTGTGGCACAGTAGTAACTGTGTGCGTAATAAGGGTGCTGTGAAAGTTATGGTTGTTTGCTGTTTTGTGTATTTTATAAACTTTGTGAGCTAGTGAATCAATAACTAAGTTAAACTATTTTATTTCTAATTATAAGACTTCCATCCCAAAGAGTTTAGAGAATTGCCCATATTAAAATTTTTGCTAAATTTGAAACAATAGGTTGTATTTACATTTTAGGAAGTTTTTGGATGTACTGTTTCTTTTACTTCAGCACTGTTTGCAACGGCTTTCGTTTGTAAATGTGTTTAAGAAACACATTGGTTTAATTTTATCCACTAATGCCTTTACATTAGTAGGTTTATAGGCGAAATACTTTATGTGAGTTAGTGTTTAGCAGTATTGCGTAATACTTAAGGTAGAAAAGGAATCTCAGTGTTGAGAGCAATTTTCATTCGGCAGTAAAACTTTTAATATACCTGAGGTATGCAAAATGTCGTAAGTACTACCTTAAATAGTTAAGTGTACATACTTATGATGGAGTTATTGGAATTGTAAAAGATAGTAACACGCCAAACAGTGCACAGAAGGCGTTCATTCATGTGTATGGAAATGTTAATAAAGAATTTGCGTAATATATTTATATTGTTCTACTAAGATTGTTGTTCAGATTGATTGTAGCGATTAGCGAATGACTCCACTAGTTCAATTTTTGTAACATATAAAAAGACATATGATCATGTAAAATTTTCTAATTTAACTGCTTGAGATTGTGATACGTATGTATTGTTATACTTGCTACAATTTAATTTTTGAACATTTTGGGCAGTTCAAATAGACTTATTTATTCGTTTCGTACAGAAAACATGGACAAAGACTAAGGGATTCACTTTTGTATATGTTTATCTTCATTATAGATAGACAACGTAAGATTTTTTATCTCGGGTGCCTAGTTTGGTTTTGAAACTTTAATTTTACTGGAAAAATTTTACCGAAATCTTTTACAGTAAAAAAAAAAATATTAATAATAATGTGTGTTTTTTTTTCTACTCTGGCATATATTATTGATTATGTCCCAAAAATTTGTTATTCTGTTCTATTCTTTCCAGCTATTTTGTAATGCCTTTGATATAATTATGTGGAAATTTTCTACTGTACCGTTCATGAAGGAAAATATTTGTCATGTATCAATACACGTCATAATACAAAATGTTTGAATTTGCTTAACATTGTAATCTCTGTAACATTCAACGCATACTCGTTGTTTATTATTAAATATCAAATTAGTGATACTGAATAGTAGTTTGCAGTCTTCTGCTGTGAAATAAAAACTTGAAAATACACCTATCTGCCTCATGTAGAATTATACTGCGCATATATTTCGATGAAGCATACACAAAACTTATAATTTGTCAGCAAATTATATTTTTCATACGTTTTCACCTTCATGTTTCACATTGGGTCGCACTGTTTATAATTACGTCTCGCTATTCCTGCATTGCACTTTCCATGTGATATATCCCCTGGGAATATGCATTGCTCATGGCACACCTTATTGAACTTGACGATGATTCATTTGTAACCGGTGGGTTTAGTCAGAGATTCACAAGATGTATAATGATAACAATGTAATTTATCATTGTTTTAACGTAGAAAATGCACAAGTAATGTTTAGAAAATTCAGCTTTATGTGTTGGAGATGCGAAGAACAGGTAAAATAAATAAATAATTGGTGCTCACGAAAGGGGCCATCTACACGGATCTTGGATTGACGAAAATTTGCATGCCTTTTTAGGCACATTTCAAGGTAGTGCAACGCCAATATAATTGATGACAGGAGGTTCAAATAGTTTGCCCTTAAAATTAATCGTAAAATACAAGAAGGCTAAAAACCTAAAAAATAAATTTATATTTCTACAAAATCAAATTTTCACTACGGAGATTTGTGTATTTTACTCGAAACTAGTACTGCAAATAATTATTTAAAAAAACAAAATTTTTAGCATGAATCTCTTTCATAAATAATTTTACCAGATTGTATATTTAGGCCTATATTATGTGCGACGCGTTTCTAGCTTTTCTGTTGCTCGTGGCAGGCAGCAATTATTGCCTCCGACGTATCTTGTGATTGAATTGTTTTGATAGTGAGCATTGGCGCGGAGCAATAATTAGCGTCTAAATCGAGGCGATGTACGGACGGCGTCTGTGCACAGTTCTGCACAATCTCTTCCTCTCCTTTACCAGTTCCTTGTCACATTTGGTTTGGGTTAGTTTAAAATGCCAGACAATGATTTTGTTGGGTTAGGAATCTACTAAAAATAATAATAATTCGCGGCGAGGAACTTGGCGCGCCTCCGACGCAGTAAGTGATGTCGTATGTGCAAACGCTCGCTTCAGACCACCTGCGCCTGTCGACCGCCTCGTCCTGCTAACGGCTAGACAATAAAGGAGGGGTGGTAAACTGAGCTACCACCGGGCTCCCCTCCCTTCCTGCTGCACGCTGACCGACACATCCCTTCCTCCAATACCGGCCTCCTCACTCTCAGTCCGGTCCCGCCCCTCTGCTCGGCATTTACTCCCGCTCCCCCCCAAAAACCAGTTCGTGGTCCTCTGCATAAAACCCTTAAGCCCTTGTGATAGAAGTTTAGTATGTAAGAAAGTTGTGTTTATAGTAATCACAAGAAAGCGTGAACCCTTATCTGCAAGTTGGTAGAAACGGAAATTACATTAACTTTAATGGGAAATTAAATGTTGATTATTTTGTAGATGGCTGCAACAGCTGATTTTGCTGCGCGGGCCACCGCATAGAAGGGCCTATATCCAATACGGAGGAGAGATAAAATTTTAATGAAAATGGTTTTCGCCTATTGGAACATGATAGTAACCGTAGTTAAATTATAAAAATTATACAAAATAGTCGAGCAACCTCCATTTGCTGATTTCACATGGAATGGTCCTATCAGGTCCAAGGGTGATCAGAGGAAAGGCCATCAGAGAGCACAACTATATTCTAGATGCACAAAAAATTTACACGAAGGACAGAAATCCAAAGTAACGAAGTCAAACTTAATCAAAAAGTGGCTTCGTTAGCCTAAATATAAATAATCTAATATAGTGGTGCATTTTGTTTTCATATTTTTCACGGTTTTAAAATGTCCATTCATCTGGAAATCACAAGTAACACTGTGCTGTTTTTATGATTCATTTTGACAGTCATTGGATTTTGGTTACCAGAAAGGTGTGTCAGAAGTATGACCTCAGGTAAAACAATCATTTTGTATAAAATAAAACAGTTGACTAACATTTGTTATCCTGTAACTGTGTGCATTGTACGTGTGTATTTGCGTACAACATACAGTTTACTACCTGTGCATATATGCGTAAATAAAGTGCCGTCAAAACAAAAATTAACTCCTGTAATTATATTTTTTTCTATAAATTTTCAGATACGTGTTTTGTACTGATTATATATATATATATATATATATATAGATATATATATATATCAGGGATTTAGCTAGGAATTTGGGAGTATGGGTTACCTGCAAAAAAAAATTGTAAAATACTAAACGGAAAAAAAAAACGTAATTTTTACGTCAATTTCTGTAGGTTCATTACAAACACCTCAATTTTAACAAAAAGTCTCCCCCACATATCTTCCCAAACGTCAGCATGGGAAACAACTTGCAGCTAGTTTCCCGGGAAATGTCAATCTATATCCTAATCTCTTTGATGGAAAAATATCTTGCTTGCATCTAGCCTGGAACACTCTCCTTCCCCTAGCCATTATCAGCTCACTTTCACGTGTATACTAATGCCGGTAAAGATAATCTCTATTACTGTGTGCACAACAGGATTTTTTGTTTTTGCATCTACCCGCACACAACCACTGTGTTATTTTTCGAATTTTGGCAGTTTTTAGTAGTTTACTAAATTTTCCTGGTGAAGTGAGTAACTTCTTGTGTTGCAATCTCCTCCAGGCTGTAGGGTTTCTGGTGCCAACACTGTGGTCAGATCATCGGCTTCATGGAATTTATCCGTGATGTAGGCGATTGGCGCACGTTTACCTTTGTTTGCTTCAAAGATGATACAAGTGGGTCTGCTAAGAGTATTGTGCCAAGGTGCAGAGAGAGAGAGAGAGAGAGAGAGAGAGAGAGAGAGAGAGAGAGAGAGAGAGAGAGAGAGAGAGAGAGGAGAGAGAGAGAGAGAGAGAGAGGAGAGAGAGAGAGAGAGAGGAGAGAGAGAGAGGAGAGAGCGAATGTGTGTGATCGCAGGTGCATGCAAACTGAGTGAAAGCAAGATAAAGAGGGGGATAGATTTTTGGCACTACGCATCAGCCAGGCAAGCGTTCATGAAGTAAACACGACTGTGCAACGGGATAGAACGGCATAAGTGACTTGGTTTGGACTCCTCGACGGCACCGTTTTTGCATTAACTACTCACCTGACAATATCTGGGCATGCCTCGTTAAAAGGGAACAAGTACCGAACGTAGTCCAGCACAATTTCACTTTCAAATTTCACTTGATTTTTTTCATTCATTATTCTGGTGTTGCAAAGGATAGTACACTAGCCTCACGGCCTCCGAAAAATAAATGTTGGGTGCGACATTAATTTTAGTTTATTTTTGACAAGAGTCTTGTAAACATTTTTAGGTGTATTTTTCAACGCAATGCTACGAGCATCAAGACTACACGATCACGAGCAGGCATCCGAGCTTGATTAATTTTTTTGCGACATGGACTGCTTATATTGATCGTTTGTGAGCATTATTTTAATCAGATATAAATTTAAACTTCAGTTAATATTTGGCATTTTTCATGTTATACAATAAGGATGTCGGACTATGTGTATGCGAGAAAACACTCGGTGCTCTATGTTCCCTTTTTTCTCTCTTTTTTTTTTTCCTCCAGGACACGGGTCGGTCATATTTACCTTTCAGTGGTACCGTTTTAATCGGAAGACATCAATCTTGTGACATAAATTTATATTTTAATGATAACTAGTCTTACTTTCCTGTGATACACGATGAAAATCAGGACCCCAATGATTATACTTTACAGAAAAAATGCAATTTTAAAATTTGGTAAATAGGTGGAGGGCAAAACTGGCCACAAATCGATTTTTGGAAGGTATCAATTTTACGAATATCGTAATAGATACATCAGTATTCATAAAATGGAGGGTGTAGAGTAGCTCTTCCCCCTTCCACGTTCACTCCGCTCTGGCCAGGCGGCAAAAACTTCTTAGCGCAACAAAGAGAACATTCCTTGTCATATACTCAGCAATTGATGGCCTTTGGATAATGTTAGCGTGGGTCGGCAATTTCCGAGTGATGGTTTTACAGACCCATGTGGCTACATCCCCGATTTGATATATATATATACATATATATATATATATATATATATATATATATATATATATATATATATATATATATATATATATATATATATACACAGTGAACCCTCGATAACTCGGACCTCGATGTCCCGGACTTCGAATAACTCGGACAGAATTTTTAAAAATTTTTAATAATTTTTAATTAATTATTTTTTGGTTAAAAGACATAAATAATCGTTTCTGCTGGATTTAAATTCATCACATTATATTAAAGAACAGTATTAAACTTTATAATGTAGTCGTCCATCGCTACTTAGCCTTTAATAATCCCACCGTAATTATCTGGCAAGTTCCGTGTAGTAAAATGTTGCTAGCGAGACGCGCGACGCGTGAGTAAAGATGCAACGCAGCAGGCCGACCTCACACTTCTTTATCTTTCCTCCCTCTTCGTCCTGCGAGCCAGGCACGCACGTGTGTCGTAAATAAACATTTCAATGCGGTGCTTGTGAAATGACTGTAACTACGGGTTATAATGACAAATAAACGGAAAATTATTTTGTTCTGGTATGTATAATGAATTCAGGGTTGGAAAACAAATTGTCCCGGACATTAAAAACATAAATTAAAAATCATTGCCTTGCATTGCGATGTAGAAAAATTGGTGAGAAGGTTTACGCCCCTTTAACAACAATGTTTTCAAGAGCCGATGTGGGTGGTGAAAGAACAACACAACATCCATGTCCAAGCCGGACACGATGAGTCACGCTCGCTTGATGATGATGCTCTGTTGATAACGTAATGGCGTCTGGAGAGTTGTAACGTTTTAAGCGTGAATCGGATTTATTTATAAACTACTGCACGGGAAATAATAGCATACATGTAATGGACCGTAAAATGTAAACGTCTTATGCGGGATAATTTTAAACGATTTTCATAGAGTGACGCACGTGAATGGATTAACAAGATTTTGTAGTCTTAATTATTCCATTTTACTATACACCAACAAAATCTTTTTCTTTATTTTAGAAGAAATGTTCACGTTATGAACGAGTAAATATAGAAAAAATTTACGTTTGTTATATTCTACACCAAAAAAAAAAATTTAGAAGGTAATTTTTTGAAACCCCTTATAAGGGCCGCACCTCATTTTTTGGGCCAAAAATTTGGTCAAAAATATGCGCCAATTACGCGAGTAAATACTGTAGAACATGATTAAAATTTTATTGCTTTATAATATGACAAATTGTGTAAGAATACAGCTGTAAATTATTTGTGCTATTATGCAATTTACATACATAAAAATAAATTTTAAAATTATTAGTGTTAAAATATGTTCACATAATGTACAGTGACCCAGAAGGCTTGTTAATTACAGTAGGCCTACCATTTTTCTTTTTATTCATGTATACGAGGAAAATTATTTTTGTACCTTTGTAACTTTGAAGGAGGGTAGAGTAACTATCAGTCTAGCAGTTGGCTGCTGTCCCTACGCTGTAACATACGGACGTAAGGTATTTTTCAATGTAAACATCTTGTGTGAGATGCGTGTGGTCACGTGCGACGTTTGTATTGCACGAGACTATACCGGTTGACCTTGACTACTTCCGCTCGCAACCTCCCTAGCTTATCTCCAACGATCATTTCTTATCTCTCTCACAGGTGCACGCATATTGGCTGTCGCCAGCCAGACGATAACTTTTATGTGATAGAAGGGTGCCTGGTGCCAACTTCTAGCACAGAGGTAAAAAAAAAAAGGATCAGCCAGAAGTAGCAGCATAAAAAATAAATAAAGATCTGACTGCCCACATTGTTTGACATTCTTCTATAGTCCTCCACATTACGTTAAATTTCCCACTGCATGGCGGCCCTCCCGTAACTTGATACGATAGTTACGTACAAAACAGTATTTATTGCAGCCTCTTTTGCTTGTAGAAATATAAGCGTACTAATTTTTTCGCATTTCTTGTGATTAATGACTGATTACCCCACCTCTCCGGACACCCCTCAATAACACGGACAAATCTTAACTCGGACAGTTTCTCCCCCCTTTTAGTCCGAGTTATCGAGGGTTCACTGTATGTATATATATATATATATATATATAAATAAAATCTTATGTTGGTTTGTGTACGCTTCAAAAACTCAAAAAGTTCTGCACCGATCGAGCTGAAAATTTAGCATGATATATAATCCGCATCAAGGATTGTTTTTACCTAATTTGCAACCGCGGAAATTTTTTTTTTTAGTAAAAATAAAAAAAAGCGAGGAAAACACTCGCTGACAACCGCAATAAGAATGGCGCAGTCACATGAGAAACAATATTCGTTCCCGATTACACTGTTCATTTACAAAAAAATTTGCATCTGATTCTGATTATTATACAATCTGAATTAAATATTCACTTAAATCACGGAACTTTTGTGTGATTGTGTCGTGATCGAACTGCGCCTTTCACCAAATCGTAAGTAGAGGTTATATTCTATATGAAATATGGACAGTTTTCGAGCTGCAGCTATGAGAATCACGAGAGATAGGAGAATATAAGAGCTGTGAGAGCCATAAGAAGTTATAATCTCATTCCTTTCTTCTGTTCCAGTGAAAACCGAAATAATGCTTCGCAGAAAGCATTCTTTGTTTTGTTTCTCATTTCGCAACCATTAAATCACAATGTGCCACAGCGAAGCGTGACAGGGTACAGCTATAGAGAAATAAAGATGAATTAAAAAAAGACGTTCTGCAATTAAAGTACGCTTAGCGCAGTGGACTAGACAAATCTGTTTGTATTTGATGTTTTAAAGATAAACAGTGAATATAGTATAATATAGAATATAGTATCACCATCAATTAACACGTAACTAAAAGTTAGTTACTCTTTTCAATAGTACATGCGGGCGAAGCCGCAAAGGGACAGGTAGTGTGTATATATATATATATATATATATATATATATATATATAGTACATATTAACTAAACATACTAATTTTTCAATTTGTTTTCGAGATATCTACTAATACCTACATTATTGTCATAATTTTTAGCAACATAAACTTTAAAGCAAATTGTATTGCAGTGTAGTGATAACTTCTTTTTTGTACTGTGTGAACTATGAGACCTACGGTACAGTAGATGTAGTAATATACAGTAAACCCCCGATCTAACGACATCTGCGATCTAAAAGCATAATTTCCAGGAACCCTGGAAAAATAAAAATTTATATTTTAAAAATAGATCAAAGCTAAGCAGAAGTGCAATAGATCGCAGTAATTTCGTACATTAAACAATAAAATTTTAGAATTGTCATACATTAGTGATATGCAGCTGTTAAACAAAAAAAAAAACTGTGAAAAAGTGTAAGAAACTTTGGCTGGAATATAGTTGAAGCGCATACAAGGTGAGTAGGCTGCCCGCACAACACCAACATACAATGTGAGACGTGATGACTAACGCTGCCATATTTCTTCCCCCTCCCCATCACTTCTCCCACGCTCTCTCTGCACTTCCCTCCCATACTCTGCCACCGTGCCGTTATCACGGCTACGCAGTTATCAACCTGACGTGCGCATAGCAACGATAATGACCAATAGTAGCTTACCTCTCTCTCACTACCAAACCCTTTGACCTTGTATAACAAGAACAACCAATGAGAATGCTTATCTGTTACAAAATTTGTTCCAGAGGTTCCCACCAACCCTGTTTGTTTAATTTCTAACTCCAGGGCTAATGAAGGGTTTGTGTAATAACGGTCTGTATACAACCAAATTACCAAGCAATCTAACAACAACTTCAGCAATTACAATGTTCTGTCCACAAAAAACTTCATCAAAGTTCCATGCGTACTCAGGTAGGATCAGCTAACATATACACTTTTATACCATAACGATTTGGTTTCTGCGGCAAGTACTGTTTGAAGTAGAGCCTGCCCCTGTATGCACACATCCCTTCATCTATTGTAATGTCTTCTGCAACTTGATATGAGGTTTGGTTTCTGACGCAGTGTGTCAATAAGAGGACGAACTTTGTGCAATGGATCAAAACCAGGCTCTCCTTTTTGTTTCATTTGATTGTTGTTCAGATGAAAATTTGATAGATGTGATAAAAATCTGTCCCTAGACAACAAATTTGGACAAAAGTTCCTGGAAACCACTGGTGTGGCGCTCCAGTGATCTTTCATGTTGGGTCTCTCGGACACACTTATACGAATTATTATTGCCAGAAACTTTTTTATCTCCCCAATTGAAGCTGGCTTCCTATTCTACTCTTTGGTGAAATTTGGTTCAAGTTTCTCTCTTTTTTTTGACGAGCATATAAATTCGTTTCTAGTTTTATATGCTTGATAAGGTCGGGACTAATGAAATGAGAAAAAAAAATCTAATGGTGCACTATGTTCATCCAGATCAGTTTCTGGAGCAACACCTGTCTCTCCAGCAATGTCTTTACAGTTGAGTCAACGTCAATTTCTGTCCATCCATCTTGAGAATCGGTTCTTGATTTCCGCACCCTACTTCTGCTACGGATTCTTCTTCTGCCCTTATTTCTACTACAATGGCTTCCTCTACTTCTTCCCCTTGGGCTTCCAACATGTACTGAACCCCTGGGTGTGTTCTCAGCCTAACTTCGTGATCCTGTCTCATCACTCTCTGAAGCAAAACAGATACCAGGAAAAATTAATTTTATATATAGTAAAACAAGGGGCTGGTTCTGGGTCTTCATCGCTGACTTTCGCTTGTACTACTTGCCATAGTATTTGTATATGCTCGTTACAAAAGCATGAAAACTGGTGAATAATACTTGATGATAGAAATGGAAAAAGAGAAGTGATCAATTCAGAACAGTAAGTAAAAATACCGTGACTTCTGAACACTTAGCAGGGGAAATCCCAAGATACCAGGGTGGCCACTCATTGCAACAAAAAAAATTCCCTGATTTTTCCCTGATTTCCCTGATTTTTGCAAGTATGAAAACAACATTTTGGCATATTATTCAACACATTTTCCAATAAATATAAATATTTTAAGTCCTTCTTGACACTACTGTCAGTGAACCTGACAAAACATTTATCAGAAATAACTACGAACTTCACAATGGAGTACATATAATCACACCTACATAACGGTAATTTTTTCAATAAAAATGTTATGATGCTCTCAAAACTCCATTATATCCTTCCTATGACTTTTTCGGAAGCTCAAAATGAACAAGACAAGAAAATTTCCTGAAATTTCTCAGATGAACCAAAAATTCCCTGACATTTCCTTGATATTTCCAGGTAACCACAATTTCCCTGATAATTCCAGGTTTTCCAAGGTGGGTGGCCACCCTGGATACATATGCCCCTAGATCCTGCCGCAACTCGGCCGAACATCGCTGGCGAGAATCCCTTGCCACGTATCTGTACCATGATGCAAATGCAATCTAGTGGCATCTACATGTACTCAGACATCCAGAGAACACTCCCGAGAAAGACGAGCGCCATAATAGTACGCCCTGAAGCAGGGGAAATTATATAAACAAATTCCGTAAAATTACGGCCATCACATTTCTCGGAGGAAACGGAAATACGTAAAATTATGGCCGTCGCACTCAGTGTTAATAAATTATTTTATTTCATGTTTATGCCAGAAGAAGAAATGAAAATAATATGAAATAAATACTATCATAAAACTCTGTATTATTTAATAATTTAAAAATTTCAGAAACAAGGGGACAGTAAATACAGTTGAGCCTCGCTACTACGACAGGCTACGGTTTCCGAGAAATATGCCGTAGTTGTGTTGTCATCGTTTTCAAACTACCCGACTTCAACCAATTAAAAAAAATTTGGTTGTCTAAATTTGTGTACACAAAACGGTCACCAGCGTAAAACAGACAATTTTCAAGAAACAAATAATGATTAATTTAATAGGCGTAATTTTTCTGAAGAATTTGATATCAGACAAGCCTATAAAATAATTGTTACCAAGTTTCCAAAAATTTTAGCAGTGAGCGCAGGCGACGAGAGCCATGGTGTGTATAGGCAATGTTGCATTACAATATGCGGGTCTAGATCGTTCCTCGTGACATACTTGGCGGCTGGTCGGCTGCCGTGCAGCGGATTTACCACAAGAGGTAGTCGAAAAATGTGAAGGCGGATAGTACGAGAGACAGTGTTTTGCTATTTTGTCAGAAAGCGCCACTGTGCAACGTGCAGTAGGTTATTCTAGAGCAGTGCTCTAGCACAGGTTGGCCACTCGTTGCAGCAAAGAAATTTCCCTGATGGAAGACCAAACATTTCCCTGATTTTTGCAAGTATGAAAACAACATTTTGGCATTTTTTTCAACACATTTATCAATAAAGATACATATTTTTTAAGTCTTATTTGTACAAAAGACTGAAGCACAAGTACTAAAACATGAATACTTGTGCTTCTGTCTTTTGTACATTCTGAAAGCTTAGCGGCCTCTTCCTTTTTTTTACATTATTATTTTAAGTCTTACTCCATTATACTCCTTCCTATGACTTTTGCGGGGATTCTAAGTTAATGACGCAAGAAAATTCTCTGAAATGTCTCAGATGAACAACAAATTCCCTGTCATTTCGAATTTTCCAAGTGACCACAATTTCCCTGATAATTCCAGGTTTTTCTGTAACAATTAATTACTGAAACGTAAACACAACTCGCCGGCACTAAAAGACAAAGAGTTGTGGTGAAAGTCGTGTTACTTTTGGCGTAGTCCGAGCTGCCAACCTCCGAACACACTTATCAGTAATGACAATTAAATGAAAAGAAAACGTGTAAATCAGGTGCGGTAAAATTGTTTCCAAAACCTAAGAAACACACAAAATCTAACCCACACAATAATATGCGTAAAATTACCAAATATATATGTGCTTATTATGTGCATAAGAAGAACCACTGAAACAATGTAAATTTCCATGTATTGCATAACTGCAAAAAAAATTGCAGTCATATTTTCAGAATCTGGTAGCATGATTCTACACAAATGTCAGAATAAGCTATTGCTGACGGTTAACTATGTTAAACTAAAAACCTACATACTTTTAGGCAGTTGAAAAGTAGCCTGTGAAAGTCAGATCAGGCTTTAGGTCATATGACAAGGATTCTCAATTACTAGGGGTAGGCCTACGGTAAATTCCACTGCAGGTATAAATGAATATATTATGGACGAGTTTGCAAGGGAAAATTCATATTTATAGGCCCCTTAGTGATATCAATGCAACTAGTAGCAGAAATTGTCCCTTGCCAAACTAGTAACATTGAGCTTCTTAACCTGTAGTAGAAGTGACTTACCACAGGTTAGCAAGATTGTGAATGAATTCATACAAATAGTTCGGTTCACTTAGGCCTTCTGGGTGCATGCGTATTTCACACTGATTTGCAACCAAACTATTTGAATTACTTTGTAACTAAACCGCACAGCATTTGTTACACTCGTTTCTTCATGTGGTACAAAAAACCACCAGTTACGATTGAAAAATCACACGTGTATTCATTACAAAACGAGCGGCGGTCGACTACATTCCAAGAAGTTACGCATGATCAATATTTCTGAAAGCCGGGTCGAAAATGCTGAATAAGTCAGTGGCTTTATTTATTACGCTCCGCTTCTTTTCACCACATGTTTTATCTTTACAAACGTCACGAAATAACATATAAATTCCTTTAACCAAAATATTTACACCAACGTATCCATCTTCATTCGCAAGACAAAAACGTATACATAAATAAAACTGCTTGTAAACGAAAAAAAAATTAAAGCTAGCCAAACTAACGTACTAAAATTATCGTTCCACATAGACTACGAACAGGTACCGTAGTTTAAGTAAATGTACTAGTTTTATCGTAAAACAAAGGTCCACACCATAATTATGTTAAAACCAATAAATGCTACCGAGAATTATGCGCATGCGCAACCACACAATGTTTACAAATGCATTCACGTAGCAATCACACAATAACGCGATTTTTTATAGTTACGATGCAACAAAGTCATGTTTCCGTAATAAATGAGACATCATCCGTAATCCCGTAATACGATGGTTAAATCCGTAATAATTACGGAAAATCCGTAATACTTAGCAGCTCTGCATAGTACATATAGTAATCAGTTCTTATATACAGGATGTTCACAAAAATTACCAAAAAACTCCGGCAGGTGATTCCTTGTGAAAAATAAAGCAGGAAACCTGCAAGACACTATATACGTAATCATGATATTAAAGGAGTAATTCGCCTTTAAAAATCAAATTTTAAAACTTTGATTTCTCCGTAAACCAAACAGTGATCGACGTAAACTGACAAAACTCAGGATGTTACTTCAAGACAATAAGGCAGACAAACTAACTGTGAACACTAGTTGATATCCTCTACACTTAGGAAAATAAAAGGGGTGGTATCCTTTAAATTACTAACAACTTTTTTAGCATCATAATAATAAAAAATTTAAGAGTGAATTATTGGGAAATGTGACCTTAGTGATTAAAAAGGTCCTCGTGTAACGACTGTCTAGGACGCATAGTTTTTGTGCAAAACGCACGTCAAGTTTTGGCGTGGTGAAACAGTGCAGGCAACACTGCGTACACGAGTGTTTGGTTTATTCCACAGCGCCGCACAGACGATGGTGGACGTTCGCTGTAATTATCACGTATTGTAGCTTAAATAGCTCACATGACCGTAACCAACACTTTGTTCCTGGCTTAATTTGTGTGTTTTTTGGAAAAGGGAAAAAATTATAAGTATGCAAGCGAAAAAATATGAGTATCTTATGTTCGTTAAACTGCTCAATAAAGCTCCGACATCACACAAAGAATTAGTGTGTCCGTGTCAGCACACATGGAAGTCTACAATAATGAAGATAGGTGGGGTAGTCTCTTCTTGAATATGTATTAAGATTTACATTAAAATGTGTTTGTTAACATGTGCCGTTAATTCTTCCAGAATTAAACATACACACCATTAAAATAAATAGGTTAAAGGAAGAGTTTTAGCCTTAAATGTCACTTAATAGTTAACGAGTGTTGATATTAGATGACAAAAATGTTTACTGAAATAAACTGTCATGGCGTGTAAAATAACAGTTCTGCATTGCTTGTGTAACACTTATGTGGCATTATTTGTTTTCACATACTCGAGTGGTAACTGCCATTTAGGAAATCTACATTAAAGATTAGACAGATACAAATCTAGGGTCGAGGGATAGAGAAAGGTGTCCGACGTATCACCACTGGCATGAAATCACATAACTGGTATGCGATTGTAATGTAGGAATATTTTGGAACCTAACATTTGACTACAAGTTTATAGCAGGGCTGTTTAAGTACCAATAAATCCAAACCATCCACACCTTTTGAATTGTAAGAGCTTAAAATTCCTCATTATTTTCTTCTCTCTATGCATGTTGCACAGTTTTCAATACAACTTTCTGGTAGAGAAAACCACACCTAGGAATGTCACAGTCACGAGTACTTTACAAATTTAAATGACTTGGTGGCTCTTAGTTCATTTATTCCTGACGTCAATTTTAAACCAAAATTGCTTGACGTTGTGTACAATAACAAAAAGTCAACAGTATCCATCACACGCCCGCATATGTTTAAGTCACTAACTAGTTTGTGGTTCGTAGATATTTATTCATCTTAAAAGAAAGTAAGACTGAAACAATAAAAATTAAGACAATTAGAATTTTCTTCGACAAAGTGTTTTGAATATTAAATGTTTAACTTCTTACACCTGCAATAATGTTATTTGTCCTTCTCAATGTAGTATCAGTATTAATATCGGCACTATCTAACAGTGCCTGAAAACAATGTCTGCTCCCCTACACTTAACAGTAGTGCCAGAATTACACAAACTGTTTCAATGTCTAACTTCGTGTGCTGTACCCAAGAGATATTTATTTCACTTGCACATTTATGTTATTTTAACACACACAAATTAAGCCAGGAACAAAGTGTTGGATATGGTTATGTGAGCAATTGAAGCTACGGTACGCGATATTTACAGTGAATGTCCACCATCGTCTGTGCGGCACTGCGGAATAAACCAGACACTCGTGTACGCAGTGTTGCCCACACGCTAGGCTCTGTTTCACCACGCCAAAACTTGACGTGCGTTTTGCACGAAAACTATGCATCCTAGACAGTCGCTACAAGAGGTCCTTTTTTATTACTAAGGTCACATTTCCCAATAATTCAATCTAAAATTTTAGATTATCATGACGCTAAAAAAATTGTCAGTAATATGCCACCCCTTTTATTTTCGTAAGGGTAGAAGGTATCAACTAGTGTTTACTGTTGGTTTGTCTTCAACAAGGAGTATGTAAGGGTTTATAAGAGATGGCACTGCCAGGTTAACCAGCCTTCCTTATTTACGGACCGATCTCGTGGTCGTAAACTATTGTGTTACCAACCACGTAACAGAAAATGTACATATTCTGTCGAGGGAAATGTTGTGTTAGTATCCAGTGATGCATAGTCGTGATAAACTTTTTAAAGATTTGTTTAGTCTACAATGGCGTTAGAAGAATGTTTTGCAATAATATATATTTTTTTTTTTATTTTGAGTGGCGAGGTTCTTGGTACAGTTAAATAGAGTGCACTCATAACCTGTAACTTTGAGGTTATGTACGATTGATTTAAGTACTGTTCAAAAATAGTACGTAATATTTAGGTACATTCGAAGTCAGTTATTAATTAAACAACTGGCAGCGCGTGTAACACAACACTACCACTCTATTAGGTTAACATCAGTCGTAAAACATTTTAATGCAAAACGAAACACAGGTCATGAAGCCACATATAACTGGTACAATAAAAACCTAGACCTAGCCAAAATGAAATGCACTTGGAACTAAAACTAAAAGGTCTAACTACAACAAAACATTTGGTACGATAAAAGTCTACGAATCATAACCACACGGCCAGCATGCACACGAGTGATAGTTGTAACACGATCCTCAGGTGTACCACTACAAAAAATTTTCAAGACTCTCAATATACATCAACATTCTTAAAACAGTTTTTAATCCGTGTAGATTCCGACATTAACACTGTAATATATGGTAACTGCCTACAAATATTATTTCTGTTAATATATTTCAATATCGCGCAGTGATGTTTGTATATTGGTAAACACGCAATCGTTAACAGAAAATAAGAGCTGTGTAGGCCCTATCCTGTGCCACCCCCCTGGCCATGAAGTAATATCCTGAGTTTTGTGAGTTTACTTCGATCACTGTTGGGTCATTCCATGCCAAATCATTAAGCAAAAAAATTATTTGTAACCCACCCGTCTCAGAATTTGATGAATCTTTGTGTACTTTATCTACGCATTATTTTAAAACACACATGAATTGTTTTAATATTTGTTCTAACCTTATCTGAGCTACAGGCACTCAAAGTTGGGCCTGTTTGTGGTCAAATGTGTACTTCTGGAAACCACCCAGACAGACAATTTTTCTTATTTTTCCTCTTCCTAATCACAATTATGCATCAATTTAGCCAAAAATGTGGTAGCATACTAAGAATTTCATACCAATTTTGTTGACGTATTAGAATTAGTGTTTTAATGTCACCATCAGAGTTTAAAATTTACTTCAAAGTAAAGAGAATTTTTTTTTTTACAATTTCACAGACAGTTTGAAAATCCTCTAAAATTTTATTCTGTAACAAGATAACCTCACAGAATCATATACAGTTGCAAAGAGGATGAAATTCCCTACAAGATGATGTAAAAAAAAAGTGGGTTTTTGAGTTTATATTTTTTAAACTGTCAACTTTTAAATTTTTTTTGGTTATGTTGAACCAATTTCTAATACATTCCTAAAATATTGGCACAACTCTTACTTTTAGATTTTACTCTTACATTTAGGTAAACTTAACAATGGTGAAATAATTTAATTAGTTTCACTTGTGTACTTGGCAAAAATAATTTATAATTAAAAGTAACGACACGTGTGACAACAGTACATATAGTAAGATATCTTAGTAAGTTTGTAAGTTCTAGAAGTTTAGAATTTAAGTTGTTACCTATCTCTGTCTTAACTTAATACATTATATGAGAAAACAACGTAGTACCTACTGTGTTAAATACCTCTCCATTTGTAACCTTAAACAATTAAGTTGTGTCAAAGATGCAGTTTGCTGAAACATGATCTTTGAATTAAGGCCATGAACAGGTCTGTACAAGTCTGAGAATGACTGTTGAGACAGGTTTCAACCTGTACAATTACCTAGGTAATTTTCAGTCTTCAGTCTTGATGAGCGTGTCAAGTCAACTGGTATCTCAATGCTATTGTGTATCATGCACTCAGCACTTGTGTTTTTATTATAATTTATATTGTTGAAAGTGAATCAGTTAACAACAAGAATCATAGTGTAAACTTATTTTAAAACATTATACAATATCTAAACTACAATTGTTTTGTGTGTGATAAGAATGCTAATATGGCAGCGGAACTGATTGTGGGCTATTAAAGTGTACAGTGGGAGTTTTTTAACATGTTGCTGTGATAGTACTGCATATCCAAGGAAGAAAGCTTTATTAAATATTTCAAATTTGTAAAAGAGCAACAAGAACTTTTGCAGTGGAGAACAGGTTTCACTTTTCAAGAAAACTATGTAATCTGCGGTCACCATCTGTGTTCATTTCTAAGATACTTTGAAAACAATCAGAAAGCCTGTTGTGATCCTTTTACTAGACATTCAACTCCTATTAGAAACAAGAAAACCTTACAAATTATTTCCTTTGCAAAAGCGAAGGATTTGGAACAAAGTGATGGGATCTACTTAGGGTGCAGTCTACCACAATTTTCATCACCATTTTTCATTTGTTTCAGATGTTTTTTTTTCTTATTTTAGACACAAAATGTGACTAAATTTGCCTCTTATGAAATTTTTTTATCTCTCATAGTTTTCGCGTAATGGCTTGTTAAAGTGTTATTTTTCATGTTTCAGTTTCAACGACTACACTAAAACCAACTGATATACCAAACTCAAAAAAAGCACAGTAGATAAAGACATTGCAGGCTACAATGACATGCTCATAAAATTAAAGAATAAAAATTACTTTAATTACAAAAAAACGCTAAAACTAAAATTAAAAATTTTAAAAATTCCAAATTTTTTTTTTTAAATACAAATAATTTTTATACTTTAATTTTATGAGCATGTCATTGTAGCCTGCAATGTCTTGATCCACTGTGATTTTTTTTTTTAGTTTGGTAGCCTATATCAGTTGGTTTTAGTGTAGTCGTCGAAACGGAAACATGAAAAATAACACTTTAACAAGCCATTGCACGAAAACTGTGAGAGATAAAAAAATTTAATAACAGCCAAATTTATTCGCATTTTGTGTCTAAAATAAGGGAAAAAAAAAATATCTCGTACAAATAAAAATAAAATAATAATGATAAAAATTGTGGTAGACCGTGCCCTTAACTCCTGGCCATTTCTTATGTAGTAATTGTAGAAAAGCATTAACTGGAGAAGGGCAAAAGAAGAAAGCCGGCAAATATCAGACAAATAACAGGAAGATGACGACTTACAACAGTTGGCTTCAAGGTTAGTGCAAAAGGATAAACTTAATAAATCCTTAGAAGTACTGGATGTAACTACCATAAAACGTCTTCACATTCAAAATAAGGGTACATTACACAAAAGGCACAGCAAGTATGCACCAACGTACAGAAACAACTGGAATATGTAATGCAGGTAGAAGAGGTAGAAAAAGATTAAATTTGTGATCAATAAAACCACACAGGTACAGAACAGATTAAGAAAAATTCAGAAGATCTTGAAAAGTTAGTAAACCTCATGAAGGAGTAAACCCAGGCCTCAAAGTGGTGCAACACTTACAAAATAGTGAAAAAATTAACCATTCTGGTTGAAAACGTGACTAAAATGTGGTTGATTAAGTGACTACAAACTGACAAAGTGAACCTAAAAGCAGACCTTCCAACTTCCAGAAATGGAAAATCAGGAGGATTTTTATCCATACCCCAAGCCAAATTTGAATTTTAAGGTGCAAAATGGTGTCATCTATATCAAAAAATATTACTAAAAACTTGGAATTTCTTACAATTCAAGAAAACAGTTAAAATAACAGGTCGCTTTGTCACTCCACCTTAATGCTGTTGATTCCTTGACGTTGTAGCTGATTTTGCAGTCTTGAGAAATGACGAATCAAACTTTTGCTCAAAACATTTTCCTTTTTGTGTAGATTTTGCAGTCAGAAGACATTCCAGTGTTTCTTCGCTAAGTGCAGACCTGAACTGGGTGTGGGTTTTAGTAACTTGACTGAATACTCTTTCACACGACGCG
>PNEQ01006245.1:0-40802 GCA_003012365.1 Medauroidea extradentata
TCGTGTTACGTAAGTAAATAATTAGTGAAATTGAATCTGTGTCTCGACCACATTCTTGTGACAGTGTTTACCTCACTAGGCCTTTAAGAGGGATCTGTGTTGAGCGTCTAACCTGGCTCTGACAAGGTTAGGATTCCATGCACACACACACCAAGTGAATACCCCTGTGTCTTGACATGTACGTCTACGTTACTGTGCCTCTACGGCTGACGGCCGAACGACCCCCTCTCATGCTCTCCGCCCGGTAACTTCCGGGGAAGCTGGCGCCCATGGCAACACCACTCACCAACAGCGCACTGCAACGCGTCAACTTAAATATTTATATTTGTACTTGTATGGAAAGATGCAGAGATATGACAGCCATATGATGTGTTGTGTTATTCTCACAGAACACTGTAACTACTAAGTACAGGTGGGTCAGGATAAAATTAGCACTACTGAAACCATGGTTACTTTTTTCTATTAGATACAATGATTTATAATTCCCTGCTAGTTTTTAATATAAACAAACCTCCCTAAATAACAACCAAAGTGTATTGATAGTATCATAGGTACTCAAAAGTTTACTTCTTAACTCACAAATATAGTTCTAGACATGATGGTCTTCAGAAGTGCTCACTTTATCGCCAACCACTTACGTTCATGTACACCTATGAAACGTGTAGAGGCTATACCAGTTACACATTTCCAGCTAGGTTACATGAAGATTACCATTTTGAGATATGTAACTTGCAAGATAAATTTTTTGTTACATGTTTTGTATTTCACACATACACGTTTAACAAAATCATTGGTTATACACCTATATCAGTAATATCACAGTTTCCAAATAAAAAGTAATAATTATTGCTTACTATCTCAACATTTTCTCTTCGCAAGAACTTTTAATTAAAACTGCATTGCATTAACACAAGTTACATAAAAACAGAAGCACTTAAATGGTTGAGTATATTTTTATTGAATGTTGTATCACATGTTGCAGAAGGATTATAGCTCAGTAAGGGTCTAGTTACTCTAAATATTAGTACAAACTATTGTATAAATTATTTCTACAGTGTTGCCAGATTTATTAATAAAGATAACTTATGTTAAACAAATGCATTGACAACTATGAAAGTTTTCTATATAACACAATTATAAGTCCAAAATATTTACTGAACATCAAGTTAAAGTTTTTCACTTTGCGGCATCTACCAAAACAAGTTAGTTGTAATAAATATTTCAGACAACAATGCTCTTCTAACATACTGGATCATTAGGCCTACATAAAATTTTGCTGAGAATGATTTTGATAATGCTTGTGCAAAATTGAAATTGGTCAGAACTTAGCACCTACCATCACAGCGGGCCTGGATTTGGTTTTGGAGACACACACTTTAACAAAAAATAAAACAACCCAGTATCTCCCAACTTCACAAAATCAGACAGAACACGTTTCTAAACTGGCACATCTGCTGCACTGTGTTTCAACTCCACGAAGACTGATCACACATCACCTTGAATAAGTAGTAGTTCAGTTTTTGCAGCTGTAGTATGAGTCTCTGGTGAACATACTCTTGTATCTCTGTGCTGAAAGAATACTCTCTCATGTGTTGTAAACCAGATGGTAGGTCCCATATCTTGTGAGGGTGGTTCAAATATTCTGGAAATTATTTTTCTGAAAAAGATAGATCGTTGACATACATAATTAGTTATGAGTGCATTAAATAACAGTTCAACTAATGAAATTTTATGAACATATCAACCCCTTCCAGCTACAAACATTGAATCTTCATATGAATAAATTGTTGAGAGGTGTAGCTCCAATTATAAAAAAAAATTCTCCAAGAAAAAATTTAATAAAGATCTTATAAATATTCTTAATGGATAGTATAACAGATCATTTATAAGTGATGTAGCAGTGTTGGGATGCCTACATGTCATCTGCATGAAGAATACAGCTTTCTTAATGTGAGTGAAAATCGTGATGTGCACCAAAAGATCCAGATTCCAGAATATTAAAAAATTTTTTAATAAATACTGTCACTAAAGATCATGTTTACAATACAGTACAAAGAGCTAACTATTGGTGGCGAAACACTCCCAAAGCAGTTTTTAAGTGTGTACAAAACCAGTTATCCCTAAGCTTGGAATATTATTTAAATAATCACATAATGTTTATAATAACCCCATCTCCCCTTGCAACAAATTCCACTCCCTGGAGTCCGTACCATCATCGGCTGTTGCTCCCACTCTATTCTCAGCCAGACACGCTATAAGTTTCTACTGTTGTTTCCTTTAGGTTTATAGATACCCTTTTCAAGATGTTCACTTAGTGCACATCAACTCTCTCCACCAATCACTATCCTATACATGTTACCAGTCTTTCCACTATTCTCCTGTCGTTCACTGTGTTCCAGCCTGTCTCTTATCATCTTTGGCATTCTGAAATTACCTTCATAGTCTCCAAACTGCCCCATCATTCCCCACTCACACTTCACCCATCTGGCTGGCGAGAACATCTAATGCTAGAGTGGAATTTATTTTTGGAGGAGTTCGTGAAGGTTAAGATGGCTGAAAAGTTTAGGAGGGGTTTGAGAAGTATTTGAGGAAGTGGTTGAAACTTGCCACCAGGCTGTTTTCCAATTGGAAGAAAATTATTATTATTTACTGAATTTATTGATAATTTCAGTCTTTATATCCTATCTGCTATGTGTTACTGGAGACTGAGTGAATAATCTCCTGTATTATGTAATAGCTCTAAATTCTTGTGACATAATTATGCAATTTGCAATAGGATGTTTTTAAAAAAAAAGCTGAGGTGTGGTAGATTGAAACCTGAAGTACGAGAATAATCCTTACACAAGTTGATGTATTCTCTTACAGTTGTTTGTATGTTTTCCTATACTTGCTTGTTTGCTGGCTACACAGGTGACCTGCAACTTTACTATGCACATATACTGCTAATTTGAACTGTTTAATTTCTTACACAAAATTCATGCTAACTTAATGTTTTTCTGTTATTGTTATAAACTGCTCGCATATGAATGTTTATGTGAGAGCTGATAATAAGATCCCTACCTTGAGCTCTGCTCAAGGGGATTGGTAAGTCAAAAAAATATAAAAAAATATGTTAAATATTTTTGTAACAAATCTTTCACTTTTATGTCTCTGTCATATCCTTAAATTTACTAATTGAAGACCTTGGGAGTCAATAACGATAACCATCATTCCTGTAGTTATCAGCTTAGCTGTAATAAAGTATATCAAAGTTGGACAAAATGGTTACATAAATTCATCATCTATTATGAAGTTTAAAGTAAAGTACCTACATTGTTTGTAAATAAGTATTTCCTTTAAATTTACAGATATAATATTTTTACATCGGCTGTCTTATGGGTTATAATTATTTACTGCAGAGATCTTAAATTTTTAGTAGCCTAATGTTATCTATTGGTGGGTTGTTTTAATCTACCCCTCGAATATAAGAAAATGAAATTTTGCAATTATTAACTATTACAGAACCTAACTGAAATATTTCTCCATAGCACATTAATTATTGTATTTACACTTTAGAAATTACTAAGCTAAACAGCTTTAGCCTAGTGTAGAATCCACAAAAAATATCACATAACAAAATTTTTACCATTTCAAAGTCGTTGAAGATCACTAAAATAAAACAAGTGCACAACTTACCTTTTAGAATACTGTTCAGCAGACAGGTCCTTGTGTATTCCAAGTCGATATGCTTTTACAGTTTATCACGCAGTCTTTCTCAACTATACTTGCTTTTAAAACCTGAATAATACAATTTACATCTTTAACACTCTTATTTGCGGACGAGCATTTAAATACAATTTACATCCTTAACACTTTTATTTGTGGACGAGCATTTAAATACAATTTACATCCTTAATACTCATATTTGCGGACGAGCATTTAATATTCTGTAGACAGTCACTTCTAGCCTGCACTACATAAATTATTGCCGCATAATTACATTGGTATTTCCACATTGTATAATTTCGTCATAAAAACCGATACACATATTTGCTGTTGTCAAAATCAAGATGCATTTGCTGGAAGACGAATATAATTAATACAATTTCAACTTTATACACACACATAACACAATTCGGCACGTCCACGAATTCAGAAAATATTTACTTTTTGATATGTTTATCAAAAAATTCTTTTCACTGCCTCCTTGTTTCATTGCACTAATTGTTAAGAAAATTTGTAGTCTAGATGGCTGTGTCACTTTGTTGCCATGTAATCTGACCTTAGCTTCGAAGTCAATAGAATCTGTTAACAACAGTGCATAATGAATACCAAAAATACGACGGTGTTGTAAACAGTTTAGGTCTCGGAAGGATACTGACCTAAACTACAGAAAGTTAGTGAATAGACCCCACGGCCATAGAAGAACAGGTCTGGACACTCGCCTGGAAACTTGACCCCCTTGTTGTTTGGCTGCAGTTCACCAAGTTACCGAGAATATTGTGTTTTATTGGCGCTGATGTTACGGCGGTCGGACTAAACTCCGCCCACTTCCTTTACACTAAGATAAACAATTTATCAAAACGTATTTTTATCAATTTATGAAATACTTTCTTCACTCACAAATTTAAGAAAATGCTCCAGCAATCTTTATTTACTTTATAAATTTAACAATTTAAAAAAGTGGACGGAGTTTGAGTCCAACCGCCCGGTTTACAGCGCCAAAAAGTACGTCATTCTCGGTAACTTGACGAACTACAGCCAAACAACAAGGGGGTCAAGCAAAATACATTGTTAGATAGGCGAGTGTCCAGACCTGTTCTTCTACGACCGTGATAGACCCCCAGGCCAAAAAGAGTTGACAACTCTCGGAGGAGCGAGTAAAACGCCTCGCTTGATTGTATTCACGGTCTATGAAGGTATAGGTCTTGACACTGAGGAATAAAATGTGACTCCCTTCTTTTCGCCGAGCGCTAGTAGTAATTTGGTGGAAGATTTGTCTTGTTTTTGTATTTGAGTTAGCATAAAATGTGAATTTGTTACCGGAATTGCGAGTATTATATAGAAAAAAATGGGAGCATAATTTTGTATTGGAACACATATTTTCAACCATAAAATTTATTTTTTCAATCTTTTACGTGTAGATGCACATTGAAACTATTCTAAAATTTTGTAGGGCATGAAATTATATTTTTTGTTCGAATGTGCTCAATAAAATAATAATACATAGTATATTTTTTCATACTACTTTTATAAACAGTTCCACACATGCAAATGCATGTATGGACACGAAACACGTATATACTATATCAGCTTACCTTATTAGCATTATTTTATATAAATTATTGCAAAAATGGTAACACGGGAGATGTAAACAAGACAAATCTTCCACCAAATTACTACTAGCGCTCGGTGACAAAAAAGGGGTCACTTTCTCTTGCTGGAGAGCATGGGAAGTGTCAAGACCTCTTCCTCTTAGACCGTGATTGTATTGTAAAGATGGCTGAACTAGCAGACATATTTTAATAATGATGAATCACGAGATTATGAAGCTCGTACAGCTGCACCAAATAATGCACGATAAATGATAGTATCTTCTAACGAAATGATAGAAGAAGTTGGAAAAATACACTAAACTTAACTAGTCTGAGGTATAATGATATTTTGTAACTTAATGATTTTTATTGACTTGGAATACTAACCTCAAAGAAATCAGTATTCTTGATAGTAACTCATCATTTATGAAATTAAACACATTTCTCAAATATCTTCACATTTTCAGAACTGTCTTTAGAGGTTAACATCCACATGCAGACAATACCATTACATACAACTTTTATACGTTGGAATAAAAAAAATCTTTTCATCTGCCACAACTTTATCATCATCATCAAAGTTTACATGGAAATTATATTATTTTCTTCATTTTCAAAGATGCCATAAAGAATAAACTGTGAAATCAACAGCAATATGCTCGCCATAAAATCCAGCAGACGATTTGCTCCTAATGCCCTCGCAACTCTTCCTCGAGAGGAGGAGTTAAAATAGCATGCTCTTTTTGACCTAGGAGCATCTTGACTTCACGAGTAAAACACCCTGCGCCATATTGTTTCCGGTGAGTAAAACGCCTAGGAGCGCCCCGGGAGCTGAAAGAGCACAAAGCGTCACGAGGTCAAGGCCGAGTAAAACAAACCTCTTGTCATATCCGACTCAAAAGAGTTACACCTCATATAGATAATTACAACATGTCTTACATATATGACATCTCCTTTTTTCCATCAATAAACACCACATCAATGTCTAAACTTAGTCTAACACAAAATCATCCAAGAATCTAGGTTTGTTACATACTCTCCCACTCCGAGTTTTTCTTTCACAAGGTGTAGCTGCAGAACCACTACTAACATTGCTCAATTCACCCGGTTCTGACTCTGCAGCCAGAGTACTCTGTCCTTTCTGCTTTCCCACTTCTACATTTCTGTCATCCTCAATTTCTGTTACAAAACTACCCTCTTCTACTAGTTCTGACCCTACAACATTCTTGAGTGGAACTTGTTCCCCTGCCTTATGCAAATGGTGTCGATTTCTCCTGACTACATTTCCATTTTCCTTTTCTACTAGATACGATCTAGGGCCTACATTACTCATGTGCTGAATGCGTCCCTTCCTCATTGGTCTCCATCCCTCTTTAGCACCCTCATAATACCCAATATCCCCTTCTGTCAGTTCTGGTAAAGTTTTAAAATTTCTATCATAGGAGTACTTTGTGACCTTATTTCTTTTCTGAATCCCTCCACAATTTTTCCCTCTGATTAAACATTTTACCTATTGCTCCATGTAAGTTTAACATACTTCGAACCTCCCTGTTATATAAAAGTTCTGCTGGAGTGGGTATCATGATAGAAACTGGTGTGTTTCTAAGTTCCAGCAAAGCTAAAGCACTATCTTTATCATCTGTAGCTATCCTCTTAAGCATTCTCTTTACAGTCTGTATTTATCTTTCTACCATTCCATTTGAAGCCGGATGATTGGGACTGGATGTGATGTGCTTAAAACCCCACTCTTTTGCAAAGTCCTTAAATTGCCTACTACTAAACTGTGGTAAATTATCTGAATATATAATTTCTTGTATCCCATGTCTGGCTAGAATGGCCTTTAGTTTCCTGTTTCCTCACTTGACAGGTTGAATAACTCTTCGAACTCTATGAATTTAGTGAAATAATCAACTACTAATACGAAATTCTTGTTTCCATAACAGAATAAATTCGTTCCTAGCATGAGCCATTGGTCTTCACACTCTCTTAGCAACATAGGTTCATTAGTAAGTCTCCTTTTAAATTGAAGACATGCCTCACAATTCCCCACTAAATTTTCAATTTCTACTGTCGTTCTGGGCCAAAACAAATGTTGTCGAGCTCCATTCTTGCATTTGTCAATCCCACAATTGTTGTAGTGAATTTTAGCTAGCATATCCTTTCTAAGTACTTTAGGAATTACAATTTGATTTGTCTTATATAATAAACCATCATACACAAACAACTCATCTCTGTACTTATAATACGGTCTTGCATAGTCTGTGCATTCTGCACATCTACTTGGCCAACCCTCTTTAACATATCTCATCACACACTGTAATTCCTAATCTTTCTCAGACTCCCTTTGTATTTCGACATACCTGACCTGTGTCATGGGTAACTTTTCTTTCACTATACATACCTGGGCTTCTACCTCTGAATCAAAGTCCACCTTCGTGTCATACTTTACTTTAACCCTCGACAGCATATCAGCTATCACTAGATCTTTCTCCGGAACATACTTTAGCTCGAAATTGTATTCTTGTAACCTTAATCGCATTCTCTGTAAGCGAAGTGGACACTGATAAAAAGGCTTCTTGAATACAGATATCAAAGGTTGGTGATCTGTCTCTATAATGAAAGGTTTTCCATATAAATACTGCCTATATCTTTCACATCCATAGACCACTGCTAATGTTTCTCTTTCAATTTGTGCATAAGCCTGCTACTCTCATGTTCCGACCATTGCCACATGACATCTTTCTTTACCAGTTTTCTCAACAGATATGACATATCAGCAAGCTTAGGCACAAATTTTGCTACATAGGTCACCATACTTTAAAATGTATGCAACTCCTTTTTACTTTTCGGTTCTGGCATTTCAGTGATAACTTTAACTTTGTTTTCATCAGGTTTGATCCCCTGATCCGATAGTATGTGTCCCACATATGTGACCACAGTGATGCCAAATTTACACTTTGATTTGTTAAAAACTATTTTTTTTTCTTTTTCAGTTTGCAGTACCCTCCACTGGCCATGTTCTTCTTTGGTAACCCCCCATACAATCAAGTCATCAATATATATTTGTACATCCTCTAAACTTCCAAATATCTCTACAAAACACCTATGGATCACCTCAGGCGCCAAACAAAGACCATATGGCATCCTCGTAAAACAAAATCTACAAAATGGTGCATTGAAAGTAGTCAGTAGCTTACTTGAATCACTTGAAGGAATTTGCCAAAATCCCTCTACCCATACAGAATTGTGAAAAACTTCGCATGGGGCATTTTAGCCATCAACTGCTCAAATGTGGGCAATTGATACACCTCCCTTACTATGGCCTTGTTCAATGCATGAGGGTCAAGACAGATTTTTAGCATTTTATCAGATTTTCTTACAATTACTAATGAATGCACCCATTCTGTGGGTTCAGTAACATGTTTGATAATCCCTAAGTCCATCAGTTTTATCAATTCAGTTTTCAATGAGTCTAGCAAACAAAATGGTACCTTCCAGCATAATTCTATTTGTGGTACTGCTTCATGTTTCACCTTAATATAATATGTGTATTCTATACACTCAAGACCCTAAAAAATATCATGATAAATTGCTGTTACTGGTGTGGTAACACTATCCACTTTCCGCACTAGGTCAAACTGAAGAAATACTGGGTAACCCTAAAACTGACTGAATACTGTTAACAGAGTTAACAACCTGAAGTTCTAAAATACCTTGTTTTCCATTCTTAAAATCCACCTTCACAACTGATCTGCCAATTACTACAATAGGAGAACCATTAAAATTTTGCACCTTAACTTCTGTGGGTAAAATTCTAAGTTGAAGATGTTTACTCAAGTCCCCAGACATTACATTAACCTGGGCACCCATGTCCAATTTTACTTGACAGATTTACTCTTAATAATTACTTTTTGACTCCAGTCTTCTACCTGGTGTGTCCCACTCTGTACATCTACCTTTCCCAACATCAAAACATTCTCTAATTTACACTCCAACATTTCATCATTACAATAATTATCATACTGTGTGAGAGGTTCATACTCCCTTGTTTTTACATGTGATACCACTTTAGTTTTACAGCACTGAGAAAAATGTCCAAATTTTTTACACTTATTACAAGTTTTGTTGAATGCTGGACATACCTTTGGATCATGGTATTTACCACATCTACCACATTGCATCCATTTATTGCCTTGGAAGTTTTTGCCTCCCTGCTGATAGTAAGTTGATTGTTGTCTGTTCAGGTCGCTCTCTAATCCTGGTGGTTGCCTTGGCCTCTCACTGCTAGAATGATTATCTCCTCTCATTTGTGGCCATCTGCTATTCTGCTGGTCCCATTTACTCCTTGATTCCGGATATCCAGGATAACTTCTGTCTTCAACCACCTTCTGTCTGTAGGTTCCCCTTTGCTCTTGTTTCTTACTACACAATACACTTCTACACTGTTGTTCTGTTTGGATATAGCCTGCAACTATAGTTTGTAAGTTCCACTGCTTTGCAAATTTGTAAACATTTGTGTAAAGTCAAGTCACTCGTTCTCAACAACTTATTTTTTACTTCTTTGTTTCGCAGTCCACTAATTATTCTATTGTTAACTAAACCGTCACACATTTCCCCAAACACACAACTTTTACTCAATTTTTTTTGTTCCGTTATGTACGTGTCAATATCCTCTCCTTGTTGGTCCCTACAAAAAAAAACGTGTCTCTCTACACTTTCATTCGTCCTCGGAACACAATGATCCTCAAGTTACTTCATCACAGTTTTTAAATCCTTCTTCTGATCTTCCGATAACTCAAATGATTCGAAAATTTATTGTGCCTCTGTTCCCATTATGTGAAGTAAGATCGCCACCTGAACAGCTTCCTCTTGCTTATTTCCTCCTCAGGCAAACGTATATATAGCAAATAGGTGCTTTAACTTTTAAAAGTTGACAGCCAAATTACCTTCCCAATTCATATCTACCAGTTGCTTGAGTTGATTCATGATGTTGAATTTTCGGGCAACCGTCACACAGCCTAAAATTGTTCAGCCTAAAACCCTCTCTTCGACCTTATTCAGCCTAAAATTATTCAGCCTAAAGTCATTCATCCTAAAATCTTTCATCCTACAGTCACTCAGCCTAAAGTCACACAGCCAAAAGTCGTTCAGCCTAAAGTCACTCAGCCTAAAGTTGTACAGCCTAAAATTGTTCAGCCTAAATTTATTCAGCCTAAAGTTATACAGCCTAAAATGTTAACACCTTAAGTTTTAAGTATCCGACTGCTGTAGAACCATAAATTTCCACAACAAACTGCCAATTTATGTAGTGCCATCTAGGATGCAGTGCTGGAACCATTCTCGACAAAAACTAACCACTTCGATAATTCGAGATGCAAAGAAAATATTCTGACATCTGGTGACAGAATCCTCTGCTCCCTGAAATGTGTATAATAAAAACATGTATGCCGGTAAGTTTGCGTGCATAAGAAATTTATTCGAGTAGTAAAACTAACGACATAAATTATTTAAGTGCCTGCCATGGATGATAATACTTATCAATTTGATTCTAATAGATACATTTCTTAAAATATAATATAAAAATGTTGAAAGCAAAGAATATTAAAACTTTCGTGAACAGCTTTAATCATTTTTTGCGGAAATTCCCCACATTTTTATACCTACCTTATAATATAATTCAATCGGAAAATGAGATAATATTCAACGATATCACTAAGTAATAATAAACATAATCCTCACACGTAAATTAATCTTCAAGTTTGTCACAAATTCGGTAGTAAACTTTTGGGTACGGCCGAGCAGGTTCTTGGTAACGTACGTACTCCGATAACACTGGTACGTGCACGAGATTTGTGGTCTAAGTCTATTGCAGTAGCTACGTCTGAAAACTCATTTTATAAGTATATATTATCCATGTATTATTATTTTTGGACATTACTTAACATCAACGGTTAGTTTTGAATACTTCAGCGTACAATGGTTACGACCGTTGGCTAGATAGTTTGTCGTTACGGTAATTGACGACTTATTTGTATATTTCAAGTGTGTAGCAGCCTGTGTATAAAGTCAGAAACCTGCACTAATGTAAGGAAGCAATATTATTAATACCCTAGATGTAATAACGTTGTATTAGGTCTTTTGGGTGTCTTCAGGAGTTTTTTTTCTAAACTTCTCTGGAATTCATTTACGAAGTGCTCAATCGTAGAAAATTGAATAAATTGAACCAAGTATTATGTTGAATTCTAAAACAATGGGAAAACCAATACAGTGTTTTCTAACAAATTATTTTTTTTTTTGCTATGCAAATAACTTTACTATCTCCCTGATGTTGCTGTTTCACTCGTTATGCAAAACAGTGACAATGATCTGCGCTTGCCAAGTATACAATGTAAGCAATTTTCTTTAATTTATTTCAGGTGTATTTCCATTTATCATTGTATTTCAGCCTAATGTTATGTTTTACATTTATCTGAATATTGCATAATATATAAAATGTTCTTGTGTAGGAAATATGCATGTACCAATAAGTAAACTATGCATTTGTGTTTAAATTCGTGGTTATACTGATTGAAAAAATATTCTAACTATTAATTCTTCGCGAGAAAGAATGACTGCAAGGGATGTGCTACAAACTGTTCACACACAAATATACTGTGAAGATTTTTCGAAATTAGAGTGAATAATGCTTTAAAATGTCAGACTGTGAAATATATATTTTTTTTCAACACAGTTTATAAATACACGTTTACTTTCGGTATAACCATCGCTTAGAATTTACTTGTGTAGGAAATGCCTGTGCAGGATATACGTGACAAAAGCAAATGTCTAAAATATCTTAACTCTTACTGTACATGTGTCCTATGTATTTTCACCAACATAAGAAAACTAAGAAAACACTCAAAAGCAAATGTTGAAATTCAAATTTTTGGAACTATATGTTTTAACTAATACAAAACAAAAATTATTTGTTTTTATTTTTTCAGTATTTGTATCTGGAATACGTTATTTTAATATATATCTAAAATTTTACAGTTACAAAACAAAGATTGGCCGAAACACTTAGTCGTACATATTTAAATGAGCCAATCAATTAATGACTTATTTACATTCTAGCTGCAGTGACGATTACAAATGAAGGGTACAGGGGAAGAAAAATGAATGTCCATTGTGATGTTATGGTGCCAAACCATAGAGAAACACCAGTACTTTTTCCTCTTCAAAGCATGTTTGTTTGTTTTATTGCATCCTTATGATCTTTCTGCACATGTTGTACAAAGATATTGGCCATGTCATAGAGTTAACATAATATATAGTTATAACATAAAAAACATGATACAAGGTTATACATAACATAAAGTTATACATTTATGTACAAGAATATAACATGAATAAATAATCTTCGTTCATCACTTCCTATATTACAACTGGATGAAGTCGTCAATAATCTGAAAAAAGAAGAAGAAAAGCGGGAGAAAGAGACCTGACATGTACACTGTTATACAAGTATGTAATTTAATGTTTATGATTTAAGTACTCTTCTACTGAATAAAAAGCATGTTCAGAGAAATAATCCCTCAGTTTTCTTTTGAAAAGTTTATGGTTTGAGAAAAATATTTCTTGCAAGTTTTTTGGTAGTTTGTTAAAAATGTTACTTCCGGAGTAGTAAGGCCCTTTTTGTACTAATTTTAAATTTACAGAGGGCATGTGAATGTGTTTTTTATTTATAGTGTCATGCTTGTGATAGAATTCATTTTTCTCTAAAATGTTATTGTTCTTTGACATAAATAGGAGCAGTGTATACATATATTCACATGGCAATGACAATATCTTGGTGGTTTTAAAAAGAGGTTTACAGGAGTCAGTTTGTTTCTTACTGTTCATTATTCTTGCTGCTCTTTTTTGCATACAAAATACTTTTTTACTGTCAGTGGAATTGCCCCAAAAAAATAATGCCGTATGTGATGATAGAGTGAAAATATGCAAAATAGACCATTCTTATTGTGTCCTTGTTTAAAATTTTGACAATATTAAGTAAAACAAAGCAAGCACAGCTTAGTTTAGGTAGGTGTTATTTCCAATTTAGGAACACATCCATTTGTAGGCCAAGAAATTTAATTTTAGTTGTTTCGTTGAGTTTTTCTTCATTGCTAGCAATATAGACGTCCATTTGTTTACTGTTTTTTGTCAAAAAATTCATAATATGTGTTTTTCCTACATTAAGATTTAATTTGTTCAAGGAAAACCATGAGTTCAACTCTGTAAATGTGGTATTTGCTATTTGTCTGAGTTCTTCTACAGAATCACCAGAGACAACTATACTTGTGTCATCAGCAAATAAAATGGGTGTAATGCTAGGGTTCAGGGAACGTGGTAGATCATTTATGTACACTAGGAATAATAGTGGACCTAAAATTGAGCCCTGTGGAATACCATGTTTTATTTTACCAGGTTTTGAGAAAAATGAAATATTTTTATCTTTAACACATACATGTTGCTGTCTGTCTGAAAGATATGACATCATTAGTTTGTTAGTAATTTTCGTAACTCCATAAAATTCTAATTAGTTTATCAGCAATTTGTGATTTACACAGTCAAAAGCTTTGGTGAGGTCACAGAAAATTCCAACAGAAGGCAGCTTTTTATCAAGTGCATTTAGAATACAATTTGTGAGTTTGAAAATTGCATCATTGGTTGACGTGTTTTTCCTAAAACCATACTGGACAGTTAAGAAGATATTATTTTTTTTCCAAATGTTTTAACAATCTAATATATATTATTTTTTCAATGACTTTAGAAAAGGACGTGAGCAAGGAGATTGGTCTATAATTAGCTGCACTAGAATGGTCCCCTTTCTTAAATAGCGGCGTGACCACAGCCCATTTGAGTCTATCAGGAAACAAACCTGTTTCAAAGATAGCATTGCAGATGTGGCTTAGAGGAGTACTCAATTCAAAAGCGCATTGCTTTAACAATTTACAACTTATACCCTCATATCCGCTAGACAATTTTGATTGTAGAGAATTTATTGTTCTTTCTATTTCTTTTGGGGTTGTACAATTAAGTCTCATAACAGGGTATTCTGTGCTCTGGAGGAAAGGAATGGACACCATTAGTTGTGACGTCACACGAGAGCACTGGTTCCAATCAAATGTTTGTTTTGAAAGTTTAACATTGAAAACATGAGTGCGGCAGGACTTCTCTCGTAAACTGATATCGTCGGAGACGAAATGATTTAATACACATAGCGGGAAAATACATTCGTGCTGGGACTTGCGACTTGTACAGCATGCATCATTACGAAATAATTTTGTAAGGGGCAGAGATTGTTACAACATAGGACGTTATAATGTGTTTAATAATATTAAAACTGTATTCGCGCAAATTTGAAGGATTGTTCAAACTAATAATTTTCATATTAGACAAAGTTAGACAGAGGCTGCTAAAATATAAGTCTATACAAATGCTGCTGTTGACGAACATTAGGGGTGGCATTGATTTATATAATGTAATATCTCAGTCTTGTGGGTTTGCTAGCTGGGTTCAAATGTGTGCTAAAAAAAAAGGCTAGATCTTTTTCTGTTCTAGTGTGTTAATTCCCCCTGTCCGATGATATCTAGTGTCCTAGCCCTACAATTTTTAGTGCCTTTGCCCTACTATTTCCAGAGACTGCCCAACAATATTTAGTGTATCTGCCCTACAAATAGTGCTTCTGCCCTAAAATATATAATTCCTCCTTCAAAGCTCCATGATTTTTTATGCCCCTGCCCCACAGTTTTGAGTGCACCTAACACTGCCCCATGATTATTTGTGTCACTCCCACATATTTTTTTAAAACGCAACTACCCTACACAATCTTTTGTGATTATCCTATAAGTTTCTGTACCTCGGCCATGACCCTGCCCCTGAATTTTTTAGTTGTCCTACCCTACAATTTTCTTTTTGTAGGCCTACATCAATCCAACTGTACCCTACCCTACAGTTTTCTGTATATCTGCTCCATGATATTTAATATCCTTGCTTAACATATCCAGTGCACCTATCCTACAATTTTGTTTACCTCTGCCCCATAATTTTAAATTTTTCTTCCTCGCATTTCCTGTGCCCCTAGTGTACAATTTTGTGCCTAGGCCAATACCCTAAACTTTTCTGTACTGTACCTCTTCCTCATGATTAGTTTTAACGTCTGAAGAAGGTAAGGGGGTTTGGGGAAGGGATTCCAACATTGACAAGTATGAATGGACAAATTACGACAAATGACAGCGAGAAAGCTGATATGCTGCAGGCTCAGTACTTGTCAGTGTTTGAAATAATGGAGTACTGGAATAGTGACAAAAATAGACAAAATGGAAATGGATTGGGGACTTTCTCCAAGGACGGTGGCAGAGCGTGAAAGGAGGGGTATAATTGACGGCAGACGAGGTGACATTATGGATGTCAGAGGGGAGTTTGCTCTATCCGGTATTGTTCACCAATATGGTGAATGGTATGGTTATTGGGATTAGTGGCAAAATAAGATTGTTTGCAGATGACTGTCTTTAGTGGTGGGCAGTGGGGTCAACTTGCAGACAGAGATTGACAGGTTGTATTTCTGGACTGTGGAAAACAAGAGGAAGATCAATATTTGTTAGACTAAGTTAGTCAGGTTTACTAGGAAGAGAGTGATAAGTAGAGTCATTTAGGGATGAGATGGGCAAGAGATAAAATAAGCCACACAATATAAGTATCTACGGGTTGTGCTGCAAAGTGACATTAGGTGGACAAAACGGGTGGAGAAGGTATTTTAGAAGGGGAGAAGAGCTTTAGGTTTGCTGGGAAGGGTACTGAATGAGGCTATAGCTCTGAGGTGAGGATGGGGAGGGTTACATTCTCACCTTACTAAGGGGGGTATAGAGGGAGAGGAAGCAACAGCCAGAAGATTGAGAGGGTGTGGAGGAGAACAGAGCAGGGTAGGCAGTCTATGTATGTGTAGTGTAGGCAGCTCTCAGGATGTTTAATTGAAGAGTGAATCTTACAGGTGGTTTATCAACAGCATGCACAATTATTCATTAATCATGCAGTTATGTAAAAAGTCGCAATAAATGTGATATCATTTATTTCTATCGACATGTCATAACAATTCAAAATATATTTTAGTTCGTACTACTCATGAAACTGGAAGAATTGAGGCCATGGCCGAGTGGCTAGAACACTCACCTCCTACCAAGGTGATCCAAGTTTGATCCTTAACGGGGGCGGTCTTCAGATCTTCACATGTTGTAACTGTGCCGGACGATATTGCTGGTCGGCGGGTTTCCTCGGTGATATCCTATTTCCTCCACCCTTCTCATTCTGTCACTTCTCCTCTGTAGAGCCTCATTTCATGCCATTCTTTTAGATAAGATGATGCCTTCGGGTATCAATAGTAAGTCCACATCCAAGGTGCGATACACTGGTACTCGGGTACCCACTTCACACAATATTTATTTACTGGAATAATTTATTTCTATAAAATTTTACATTTTTGATTGCTGTTTTCCCTAACTAACATGTTATAGAAAATTATTTGCTCATTTTTGGGAAGTGTTCAAAACGTGATTGAAGGAGAATCAGAGTAGTAAAATGTACTATGTATACTTCTATTCATTTGAAATAAATGACACAGTCCCAATGTTTTTTAAGTTTAGAGACTGAACTTAAATTTACTTCATTGGCTTTAATGAAAATTACGTACCTTACTTAGTTTTTAGTAACGTCTTTTAAATACTCTTGCAATGTGGATAACTGATTAAGTGGGAAATTGTTAACATACACCCTTGCTGTACAGTGTTGTCTCAGAAGTCTACTCTATAAGCAAGACTTGCCGAACATGTATGGGAAAATATGTATTACACACTACAGGAAAATTCCTCTCTACTTACACATCCAATTAAGTCAAATAGTTATAAAGGTATTTGTTTTTATTGTGGAAAAAAAAACGTATGTCAGCTCAAGAAACGTCGCGGAAAGCTCGACTGAGGAAAAATTCTGTGTTCATGTGTTTTCGCAGCTTTTTCTTCTTTCCTCGGGTTTGTGCACTGATAAAATTACTTATTGGTCACCACAAAATATTTTGTCATTGTGGACCTTTCCAATTTTTTTTTTTTGTGGTGAGCACTAAAGTTTTTTGCTGTCCCCAATAAAGTTTTGCAATGAGTACCAAACAATTTTGTAACCACTGCAAAAAATTTTGTGATGTCCATAGTGACAAATCATTTTGCAGTCACCACAAAGCCATTTTTTCTGTGTGACATTGTCTTCGTTTTAACTGTTGTCTGCGCTGTCTTAATTTTGGTGGCTTGAGTTTTTTATTTATGTATGTGTTGAGTACTGCTAATTTTGAATTTTTCCATTATGTTTTTCTTGATTCTCACTCTTGGTTGTTTGAGGCGACATAGCATTGCAGTGGCGTATGTCCACAACATTTCACCAAATTGATTTTGCGTCTCATTTTTTTAAAGTTTGTAACACAAATTACTGGCTGATTATGCCTCTAGTTACTGACTCACTTGTTACATTAACTGAGCTAACAAGCATACACATATTTCGAATATGGAATGTTGACTAGGAATAATAGGTGTGTGCTCCACACGCAGGTAGAGTGGCAAGGGGTGGCTTAAGATGGCGGTGACTGGTGTGCTCTGAGGGGAAGGAAGGGAAGAAGAGTACTATTGTGAAGGGCCAGAGGTACACTTGTACCTAAAACATTGCTCATAAGCAATATACAGGCTTGCTATCTGGAAATATGGCCCTTATATGCAATACGCATATGCATATACAATAATATCTTCACCTTATCACTCGTGTTCCTTATCCTTAGTGAGACATTAGTGGCTACACCTCGTCTCCGTAACGCCCGGGATGATAATGCATCCACACCGCAAATGTTCCACGGCATTAAATCGGTAAAGCGCTGTTCAGTAGGAAAATGAGTAATATAAACAGAAGGGCCTGGAATGTAATATAAATAATCAAGAGTCCTGTTGACTTAATTTCGCTTTACTGGACCATTATCACTGCCACACTAGACATATATGTTAATTTTTAAAAATTTATTCAAGAATGAGGAAGATTATAATGACAGTAGTTTGCTTTCTTGTGATATATTTGTTAGTGATAGATTATTTTATCTATTCCACTGTGTTATCGACATGTCTTTCTTGCACGATTGAAGTTATATAGCTTGACCACTGCACTACATCGTAACTGTACATAACGAATGAGAAACTAGTATTATTTTTAACATATTTGTAAAAATGACAAATATTTACACTGATATGTAGGTTAGAAACTGTGGAGCAATAAGCAATAAAACTTAGGCCATACATGTTTATGTATATTAATGTAATAGTGTATAAATTTATTATTTACTTACTGTGTAATACTTTTATATGGAACTGAGCAGTGCTATTTACTTTTACTGCCTTGAAGTTGAATAAGTCTTCTGTTTTCAAGCCAGCAATTCCTAAAAACTTTTAAATATATATTATTTTAGTTCCATTATTCTGTTTAAAGTAATTATAAAAATATTTTCACAGTGTGTGAAACTGTTCCTTGTAATCAGCAAGATTAATTCCACATAAATATTTACATTTTAATAAAGTACACTGAATGTTTCCATTACAGAAACAAAATTTCAACATCTATTTAAACATGACATTTAACTACAGACTGTTGACCTAATTTATAAATACTGTATGAACAAAAATAATTAAACACGCGTCTGACAAATTGTTAAAATCATTACGTTGTGAATTTGGCAGTGCGACTTAATCAGGGAATTTTCTTAAATACAATGATTTACAATTGCATTATATGTGCATGATAGAAGAAAACAACCCTTTTGGGCCAAAATATGTTATTAATACATTATTTACTTGTAAGTAACTGATTAGTTAAATGATAATCGTTCAGTTACATAGGTAAAGTTCATAATTGTTGTGAAATCCAGAAGCATCCATGTCTTACATCAATATATTTTAACATTGTAACATAGCATTTTGTCCAATGTTACAGAAGAGTATAAATTTAATTTATTTGTCAATTAACCTAGGTATTTACTATTCTATGACCATTGCTACCATGTGCCAGGAAGAATGTAAGTTTTAATTGTCTATGTCACTGTCTAAGAGGTAGAGGTCTTGACACTGCCTATGCTCTCCAGCAAGAGAAAGTGGTCCCTTCATGTCGCCGAGCGCTAGTAGTAATTTGGTGGAAGATTTGTCTTGTTTACATCTCGCGTTTTAACATTTTTGCAATTATTTACATAAAATAATGTTAATAAGGTAAGCTGATATAGTATATACATGTCCAATGTCCATAAATGCATTGGCATGTGTGGAACTGTTTATAAAAGTAGTCTGAAGGAATATATTGTGTATTATTGTTTTAGTGAACACATTCGAACAAAAACTATATTTTGTGCCCTACAAAATTTGAGAAACGTTGCAATGTGCATCTACATTTAAAATATTGAAAAATTAAATATTATTGTTATAAAAAATTTGTTCCAGTAAAAAATTACGTTCCCATTTTTTTCTTTGATATAATACTCGCAATTCCGGTAACAACTTCACATTTTAAGCTAAGCCAAATACAAAAACAAGACAAATCTTCCACTAAATTACAACTAGCGCTCGGCGACAAGAAGGAGTCACATTTTATTCCTCAGTGTCAAGACCTCTACCTTCATAGACCTTGGTCTATGTATTGAATGTATAAGGTACTGTGGTTTTGAAACTTTAATGACTTCTACAGCTTTTATATCTATGCTAGGAATATTTTGTTTTGTAACACGTATTACAACCCGATCTGATCATATTGGCGAACAAACCCGGTGTAAGCTACGAGGAAAGTATTGATTAGAATAGGTGTTGCGACGTTAAAACAAGAGAAGTAGTTTTGTTGAAGAACGATTGAGAACATTTTATGAAAAAGAACGTTCCCGTCCATGATGCCGAACAGACGTGTAGTCAAGAAGACCTGAGGATTTCTTCGACGAGACGCTAAATTGTTCATACGCTTCGTCAGAAAGGTCTCACTTTACTTCTACGACTAATACCAGGAGAATTTCATTGGAAATTATACACGATGTCAACGCCGAAGAAGGACGTTCCAGGGAATTGTAAAGAAGAGCCCGTGGATCAGGCCATTCCATAGTCCACTTCATGTTCGTTGCTGTCCAGGTCTCCGAGGTCTTCAGTATAGCATTTAGCTATAGAAAGGATATATATTATTTTAATAGTATGAATATTTATTGTATGTAATTAATATTTTCTTTATTTCTTTCGTGTTATCTTAAATCACTTAAAATTTCTTGTATTTTATTTTAATGTTTTGCAAGTTTAGTTTCTCTTTGAAATCTATAGGATCAGTTAATGAATGCCCCTACCTAGTTAGTTACTTAATATTATTTATTTATATTTTTTGTTAGGACTCACATCCAAAATCTTAATTTTATTTTTATTTTATTTTATTCTTGTTTTAATTTTGTTTATTTTTCGTTTGTAATTTTTCTCCAGCCCTAATGCCTGTGTTGGCGACGTCGTGAAGGCTTGAGGAACAGCCGCGAACGAGGGGGCGTTGTCTAGAGTTAAGAGCAGTCTTGGCCGAGCGATAGTGCCGATATGGCGTATTTTTTAAATTACAGTCTCGCTAGCACCGAAAGCTAGCGCCATCGTAACGGTTTTTCATAGTTTTTGGACGGCCAAGCAAAGTTTGTTAAGCCAGGAAGTCCGTTGATTGTTTAGAAGAGTCTACGAGGCCAAAATGTAATTAATTTTTGAGTGCACAAGATTTGAAGACGGCCGCGTCGGCGGCTTGGTGACGCCATTTCCGCATGAGATGTGATTGGTATGACGCCGTCTTGTTTTACCGCACCAGACACTTTCTTTACTATAAACTAGTGCATTTTAAGCGGTATTGATATTTGGAATGAAATAGGAATAACTTTGATTTTGAAGAGTAACTATGATTTTCAGATTTACTAGGACTTTTGACCCATTTGCTGTGTTTTATGAGAACTCTCAAGCCTACCGCTCAGAAAGAGACAGAGACTAGTTGCGGGCATTTTAAATCACGTATTTCGTGTTGTGTTCAAGACTAAAGTTTTACAAATAATTAAATCAATTCTTTAGTATTTCAATTGGGGAAACATTCATTAAAGAACTCTAATTTTGAACCCTGAAAATTACATTAATTGCATTTGCATTACACATGGTAATTTCTTCTGAAATGTTTTATCACCTTGAAAACTTTTCGAGGAATATTTTCTTTATTTCGGCCTGAAATTCAAATTATTAAGGATGTGGTAGTTACCTACACTGACAAGCTTACAAAGCTAATAATTTTCAGTTTATGTCAGCATTTTATATTTCCTGAATTATTTATTCTACCATTTTAGTTATTTGGACTAAATAAATAACAGTTCTATTTAATCTCTTTATGTTGAATTATTGCTCTCATGTGGATGAAAGTAGTACAAATAATTGCTTGTTGATACCAGATGTGGCTTATGAATATTATTTAGGTTAAAACTAGTAAGTGTTCATGTATGCTTTTAAGGCACAATTTTTACAGAATTATTATGCTACACCACAGTACACAACACCCATATTATTTTACTCTGTAATACACTAAGTAAAGTGCGCACAACAGTTCGACGGGTACACTATTCGATGAACGAGGGGAACGAGAGCTTCATATGAGGACGAAGAGTTCGCGATCGTCGTACGAGCACCAGGAGTACGTGGTCGCCACCCCCAGGACGTGAAGGTTGTGGTCGAATGAGTATCGAGGGATGATCTAGAGACAACCGTTCAGACCTACTGCAAGACATCCTCGGTAAGATCCACCCAAACTAGACCGTCGTGTCAAGTTCACGAAAAATTTTGTTGATTAGACAGAACAGCATTAAAATTCTTCTTATATCTTAACGGGTGCGATTCACTTCAAATGAACAAAACCTAAGATCGACCTGAGATTTCTAAACTTGAGCTAGCAAAGAGTTCAGGAAGTTTATAAGTTGTTCCGGGAACAAACAGGAAAGTGGAAACATCTAGAACACAGAAAACCAAGTAGAACCCGGGTTTGTAAGTTAATTAATGGCCTTGTTATACCCGAGTTACTCACCTTGGTCACGGTAGAAACACATCATTTTGAAAATTCATTAACTATCATAATTTCTGCTTATTTATTTATCTAGTTGCCTGACTTGTCTGTAGAAGTCATTATTTTTCCTATCATATGAATTCTGTTTAAATATATTTTTTATGACTTCTACAGGCGTTTGGTTTCCATTTGGTCAGTAGCTCTAGTAATAGAGATATTGGTTGGTTTTTCCTATTTCATCTCATCCTTTATTAAAGTGAAAGAAAAGGTTTCACAATATTTTTTCATTGCAACATTTACAACTAATAAAGATATCGTTTATTCAGGCTATATGTAAAAACCTGTTATTTCATTTTCATACTGATAATATAACTCTCAGTTACCGGTGGAAAAACTTTGTAAGCCTTTGAAAGCAAACAATCTGTAAGAGGAAGCACAGTCACATAGAAATAATTTGTACTGTGTTGAACATTAAGCCGCTACGAATTGTTCTACAGCCTCTAATTGCCTGGGAAATTAATATTTTATTTATTTTTAATGAAGTCTCGCAGTTACATATCAAGGGGACCATAATCAATTATTGGACTCGGGGGTAAATCAATCTTGATATCACTGAAACTAGGTACATATGTACACCTTCCGATAGTCACTCATATACATGTTTTTTTCTATGAGTGTAAATAGGCATGGGACAGTTACTAGATTTGACACATACAGACTTATGATTGTTTTTCTGACGGACAGCAGTTTGCAGAGGGGCAAATACCTGGCAGCATAGAAAGGAGCGCGACCAAAAGGAGAGGTGAAAGAAGGAAAGGGTCGGGGAGTGATTGAGGGGGATAACCAGTTGTACTGATTCCTGTAGACGCACCTCGCAGAAATATATTAACTGGAACACACAAAACGGCACGTGTCAGGGATAAATCCCCTCCCCCAAAACACAAACCATTCGATATGCTGCTACATAAGTTCACATAAAACTGAGAATTTTACCTTCCCGCTCCAAGTAATACTCCGCTATTTGCAAAGTAATCGAACAGTATGTGCTCTACATTACAACTGTCGGGAATGGAGAGAAGATTTTGCTTTCCAAGCACAAACCCGCAAAATATATTAGGCCAGTGTTCTGTCGACCCAGTAAATAATGGTTACTAATTTCATTTAAAGTGATAATTATATAATATATTTATTGATGGCGCAGTTAGAGCTATATCGTATTTTCTCATATGTTATTTATCAATAACTAGTTTAACTAATAGGCACAGAAACACTATTTGACAACTAAACTGACTTAGCTTAGGATGCCAAAAAATTATGAGGAGATTCAAAAATAATACAGGTAATGGAAATAAAATTGAAGTGAAATTCACACTCAAGTATATAGCCAATAACTGGGCCAGATGTTGCCAATCTTAAGAATTTTTTTTACACTTCGGTGTGCAATTTATTCCATTTTAATTTGCATTACGTGTGTATCCATTTCCGACAGCCACTCTTAGATCTGATCAATTGTGAACTAGATGTATGCCAAATAAATATCAACAGTTAACTTATAGATACACAACAAATCGAAAGTAGCATTACAAATATCAGAATTAATGTGGCAATGAAAAAAAAGTCCTCTGGTTTTCGTTTGGCTTGCCGCGAACATAAAATGAAACTGAAAGACGATTGTTCAGGGAAAGGTGTTGTAAATCTCACAAACAGTACAAGTAGGCTGTCATCGTTTCATGAATAGCGGAACGAAATATGGTTACGATTTTTTTAAAAATAATTCAACGTTCAAAATTCAAGACAATCCCTCTCCTCAATTAAATGGTAGAAACCGTAAAACCCAATCTGAAAGGAATCAGGCCTAGATTGCATTTCTTTGTCATTCTGCTAACCCGAAAACCGTCCTAAGACAGCTCCCAAATTATGAGCTATAAAGTTTTTGTTTTATGAGCACAAATTGTGAAATTTCAGCTGTAAGCAGCATGGTGTATGAGCGATCCACGAAAAACAATTTCTTCGATGAGTGGTGGTAACAAATGGGCTAAAAATACAATCAGAGCTATAAGTTCTTTGTTTAAAAAGCTCAAATTTTGACATTTCTACTATAAGTAGCAGACATTGATCACTAATTCATGGCACATGAGTAATTGGCGAGGAATGATTATTTCGATGAGAACTGGCAAACTTCACTGCATTTCTTTTTTTTTTTTTTTTTTTTTTTTGTAATTTCACACAACTGTACATAGCAGCATACTCTCCACACATGTTCCTGTAATTTTACACAACCTATGTCTGTGTCTTTTCACACCACTTATGTCTGTGTCAATTCGCCATACATAACAATAAAAATACAATAAATGCATGTATAATAACAATGCAACTGGTGTGCTTCAACATAACGTTGTGTTAAATAATTCATACTTAAAAGGGGAAAAAAACTTTAAAATACAGCAGTTTAATTTCGTGACTGTAACAGTCTGGTGTAAGATCTTAGTTGCTTCTGGAACAGCAATTTAGTTAGATATAGAATACACTTTAGTTTTTCAGAAGCAGTGGATCACACTGATGTTTTTATCACCAAAGTGGCTCTCCAGTATGCTGCTGATACCGAACCAGTAGTAGTTGTTGGACAGGATACTGACCTTTTGGAGTTATTAGCGTCACTGTCCACAACAGAAAACATTTTAATTTTTCGGCCATTACCTCGTAATATAGGAGAAAGTATTTTCGATATCTCTAAGCAACGAGTGCTTCACCATGGTGCTAAATATGTGGATTTACTTTCATATACAGTATATGGCTGTGACACAACCTTCGCTGTTTTCAGGAAAGGGAAAATTAAGTCTCTCAATTTATTAAAGAAGAGTGAATGGTTGAGAATTACAGTAAGGGTTTTCAACGAAAATACATCAACAAGATAAGTTTTTAGTATGGCAGGAAAGGAATTAATGATTGCATTGTATGGCAAATCGAGGACCAAACATTGGATGAGCACAGAGTTTACATGTATAAGCAACTGACAGCGAAACAGTAGCTACAGGCTAATTTTGAGTTAGTCACACTTCCTCCTACATCGGCAGCTGCAGCTCAACACAGCTTCAGAGTTTATTACCAATTACAGAAGTGATTGGGAAACGATCTGGACCCTTGTAAATGGGGATGGAGACTTTTTGGTAGTTTACTACAACCTAAACTGACATCTCTCACGCCAGTTTCAGATAGGCTGCTGAATTTGATTTCGTGGTTCTTGCGAGTGTAAACAAGCAGGTCTCCTCTGCTCAGCTATGTGTGGTAAATGTGAGGGCCTAACATTTGAGAACTCACTTGATGTGGACAGTGAAGACAATTATGCTTGCTGAGTTGGTTGATAAAAAAGATAAACCTTTCTTATAGTTGAAACATGAAATATTTTTATTTAACATTTTATTATTTTACTTTTAAATGCTAGTAAATATTAAAATTCACACTTTTCTTACATCTCTTGTGACTTTGAATTTGGATAGGATATATAAAAATGCATTGTCTGTGTTTATGCTGTACCATTTGAGTTAAGAGTTAATTAAATTGGTGCTCATATGACATGTTCATTATGTTCAGAAATGAAATCCCACTTGTTACATATTGTTGAATTATCGTTCAAAAAAATACATATTTTAATACAGAATAGAAACCAAATTGAAACTAAAATGTGTTTCAAGAAATACTTTACAAGTTTTAGGGCCGGTCTTACCACGTCTGGGTAACATCTGGGTCAATTTTATCTCCTAAGTAGACGACAAACTGCGTCTTACGAACTCTAGGTAGGCCTATTACTAAGGGATAAATTTCTGGCTATTTTATCGGGAGGTTGAAGCTCTGGATAAGGCGTACACTGCAGTTAAGTATGGCGAAGAAAATATCATATGTTAATTTTTTAACCTTGTTTGTGCTGTTTTGAAATTACTTTCTTGCATCAAAAGAATGTTTCGGTTATGTTTCTCGTAATTTCAAATAGTTTAGACTTCTCGTACATGCAAAAATATGTAAGAAGTGAAGGATCAAATTTGTGAGAAGAAAATTGCCACGAAGTTTTACAAACAAATGCCGAAGTTGTGTTTGGAGGTGTTCGGAAAATAAAAAATGATCGTTAATGTCTGGGTTTCAGACGACAGTATGGTAGAATGACATAATTCAGTGCTTTATTTATGAAAATCGGCATGTATATAGTGCAAGTGAGATACGTCAGTGTGGTGTTTGCCAATTGTCTGTTGGCCTACACAATTTGTCGCAACCATGGCCGTACTGGACGTAATTTACGTAATTGCTTCCGAATTCCACATAAGTTTTGTAACTCGTGTAATAAGGTATTTCTATATATGAGTAATGGCTTTTGTTTAGCGATTCATAATAAAATCGTCATAAATGATTTATAAATAATTCAGTAGGCTTACTTGTGTGTTGTGCATATACATGACAGTCGTACAAGGACTTTACAATAAATTTGACTAGGCTGCGCCAATATAAATTGCAATTTCAATGTTAACCAAGGTAGAGGTAATTTATGTAGACAGCAAATATTTATCAACAGTTGATGACACTGAATTATTAGTCTCATGAAAGACTTCAAACTAAATGTGTAGTCCTCCCATCTTATGAAATAAAGAAAATCCCAACAAAATCACTCTTAAATAAGGCTCATGTAATGTGGTATATGGAAATGAAACAAGTAAGTAAAACTGGATTTATTAAAATTACCCTAACCCTAAAACCAAGTTTTCTGGGTAAGTTAGAAAGATACAGAGCAGATGTAGAAGTGGAGATGTGGTTATGCAGGGAGGTGCTGGACAGGGAATGTAAGCAGGATAAATTCATAATATTTAGAAGTGATAGGGAAGAAAGGGGAGGGGGAATAATGGTGTATGTAAGGGATGGGTTAGAAGGGTTGGTGGAATGGAATACTAAGAAGAGGGAGTGCAGAAGTAAAAAAAGATAGGTAGGAAAAATCACAATACTGGAGCATACACACCACCAGGACAAGGGTGGGAGACAATTGAGGAAGGTCATAATAGACTTGGGCATAGGCAGTGGGTTGTGGCAGTGTACCTGAATATGCCAGGTGTACAGTGGATTGAGTCAGTAGAAGGGATGGGTAACATGATGCAGAGAATGACAGCGCAGTCAGTGAACAAGGCTTGGTGCATGCAGTAGAGGAACCTACTAGTCAAAACAAAAGGGGTAAGGGTCCGTACTAGATGTGGTATTAGTTATGCTGGAGTATGCTATTGTTGGTGTGGTAGTACTCGAAGGGATCAGTGACCACAACGTTCCAGTAGTGGAGTAAGAGATTGGTAAAAAAAAAGACTGAGGAAGTTGTGGTGTGATTGTATAGGCAATGAAATAAGCTGGGACAGAAATTTTCTAAAGGATAGGTTTGAGAAATGGTCTAAAGGGGTCTTGTAAAGTGAGTTTAAGAAGATAATCTATGGAATATGGTCATATTTATACCATAGAAGAGGATTGTTGCTGAGTGGGAAACATAGCGTTATGGATGGGTAGACAAAGGGATGTAAAAGCATGTGCAGGTAGATGCATGTGAAATAGAGGAACGATGGGATGGGAATAGCTACGGACGGGATGAGGAAAGTGTGTAGAACGCTAGAAAGAAATGTTAGTCAGGGAAGAAATGATTACCTAGGAAATATTTAGGAGGAGGGTAGATGGGGAAAACTGAATTATTTTAAGAACATAAAAGAAGGGACAGAGGAATGCAAGTGTTGAAAGGTGCAGGCGGGCAAGCTACAACAACTGATAAGGAAAAGGCTGCAGACCTAGTACTAGTCAGGTTTTGAGGAGCAGAATGATTGTAGTTGGTACAGTATAATATAGTCATTGTTTACTGTAATTTAAAATTATAATAATAATTTTTTGCCTCATGCGTGTTAATAGTTTGACACAACATGCTAGATTTTAGATGTTTACATACATACTTTAAAATTTTATACAATTTTCTGCTGCTTTCTCCTATTATAATAATTTACAATACTTTTAACATCTATTAACTCTTTAACGTGTAAGACGGGATGTAAACCTGTTATGGCTCAATAAACTATTATTATGAATGTTGGGGGAAGCTTCTTAGGAAGCCAACAACTAGAAAGTGGAATGTAGGAAATGTAATCAAATGGTTAAAGTGTAGTAAGGCGACCAGTCAAGATGGTATATGAAATAGCGCTCTTAAGTTTGGTAGTTGTAAGTTTTTCAGATATATAGAAGTAATATTTCACAGATCTCTGGAGGAGGGAGGTTACCACTGGATAGGAATGAAGCAGCGGAAGTCCCAGTCATTGGGAGGATGGGGAGAGGCCCGGCACCTACATACAGACCAGTGAAACTTATATCAAATACTGGGAATGTATTGGAGAGACTGGTGGTCCAGTATGTAGCACAGGTTATGAGCGAGAACTGTTGCAGGATTATCAACGTGGATTTAGGGAAGGACATTCATGAGAGACACAACTGGCTGGGCTTATAAAAAACTTGGTGCCAGCAGTTGCTGAGGGGAAGCAGGTGGATGTCTGCTTCTCTGACTTCTATACAGCATTCAATAAGGTACCACATGGGGTGTTAATACTGAAAGCTGATAAATTGCTGGTAGACCAAGTTGTAGTGAGATGGACTGGAAACTTCCTCAGGGGGCGGAGACAGAGGGTAAAAGTGGGAGACTCCTTATCACAAGAGGGAGAGGTTACGTCCAGTATGCTACAGAGCAGTGTACTGGGTCCCTTGTTGTATATAATGACAAATTACGTGGGTGTATGTGTAAGTAGCAAAATCAGATTGTTTGCCGGTGGCTGTGTTATATATGCAGAGATTGCTAGAGGGAACATGTTGTAGGATGACATTGATAGGATACAATTGTGAACTAAAGTGGACAAAATGAAAATAAATGTGAGAAAGACTAAGATCGTTAGGTTTACGAGGAAGAAGTTTTGGAGTATGGACATATACATATGGGATGGGCAGGAGTAAGCTTCGGAATATAAGTACCTAGGCATAATGATGAAATGTGACAGAGTGGAGAAGGCAGGAAGAGAGAGTGGTGTCAAAAGGGAGAAGGGCTCTAGGTATGCTGGAAAGAATATTGAAGGGAGTAAGTAGTACAGTGAAAGAAAAGGCATATATTTCAATTGTACATACAACCAGTGTTATCAGCATGCGGCAGCAGAGTGGGATCCATACATGGAATTGTAGACACGGGAGCTGAAAAAAGGGCAAAGATGGGCCCAAGATGTTTTAAAGGATAAATGGAGAAGGTATGGGCAGTCTGGTGAGTTAAATATAATAATAATACCTATTATATACTTGCAAGTGAGTTACCACCTAGGGGCAAGCATACCAACCCTCTTTAACCATCCTTTACACTGCCCTTCTAAACTGTTCTGCCCCCTTCAATGACACCACCATCTCCTGCAACAAGTTCTCCTCCTTAACTGTCATAATCAATATCAACTGTAACCCCCTCTCCGTCCTCCATTAGACTCACTGTATCTCCCTACTATAGATTCCCCTGCCTCTATGTATACCCTTATCTTGATGTCACCCAGTGCAGTCCACCCTTCTTCACCCAATACTACCCTCACAAGTTCCTCTACCCTTCTCCTATCCTTCCGTGTGTTGCAACCCATGTCCCACATAACTGATGGCATGACATTAACCTTCATTGTGTCCAACCTGCCCCTGACTTTTTCACTTAATCACTAAGCCATTTGACCGGCTATCTTTGTAACTGTTCTAGTTCATTACCTCCACTTCAATGTTCGGTTCCCACTCTGCTGTAGCATACTGAAGAGCAGGCCAGTCCATGGTGTTGTAGACCTTCTCCTTCACCTCTCGCAGTGCTCATGGTTCCCCTCAATATCCTGCTCAACATTCCCACCACTTTCCTATCCCTCGAGGCCACTTTCTGAACTTCACTTAATAATTCACGGTCTTATTGTAACATTACTACAAGGCACTTATACTCTGATGCTAAACATATTTCCTGCCTTACCTATCTATAGACTAACATGTTCCTAGTAAACCATACAAGTTAAGTTTTCCTCACATTTTTCTTCTTTTTGTTCTTAACTATCCGTAAACTTATCCACACAACATCTTCTTGCATCTTATTCTCCTTTTCCTCTACTGAACAGAGCACACAATTTTATTCTGCTGATAATTTCTATCATATATCAATAAGCACTATGGTGAACAATATAGCACCTAAAATGCTTCCCTGTGGCACCCTAAAGGAATCTATGCCCTCATCCAATACAGTATTTCTTACTTTCATTCTCTGAGCCCTCCCTTCAAGAAATCTTCTATCCAACTTACCAAACCCTTGGCCTCTATCAACTCACCTACTTTCCTGTGACACTGAAAATTTGGGATGTAACTTGTTGAAGGAAAGCAGAACAGTGGAAACATTTTCAAGACATACAAAGGGGTGAATGGAGAAGTTGACGAGGGTAAGTTAGGCTACCTTTAAAGTGTGTAGAGGATGACGGAATAACAACAATTAGATCCAGTGATGAGAAGAAAACAGCAGGGCAGGCAGTCGGTGAAAGGGGTTGGAAAGTTTTAGAGGGGACTGGTAGGTGATTAAAAGGAGAACGTTACAGCTTGACACCTGATCATTGTACAATTTCACGTTGTTGATGTCGGCGTTTAATGTATTATTATTATTTATAATATTATTATAAACAAGGGAACTGTATTTTGCAATGTTCTCGACAGTTACTGAAACAGGTACTAGCGAAACAGTTTCGCTATTTAATACGTTAATATTTAAGTTATTTAGCTATTACTTCGAAATAACATTTAAGTTTTTACACTAATCACAAAACACTTGTAAAATGCGAAAGTAAATACTTGTAAGCCTAACCTCAAATATTAAACTTAGCACCAAGGGGGCTTATTCATAGTCGTTTTTGACCCGGACTAGTGCGGGATTATCGTCGGACTAATTTTTGTCTTATTCATAGATGCGGACTATATCTAGTCCGACGTTACTTGGCGTTTATGAATAAGGTAACACTTGGTCCGGACTATAGGACCAACCCTGGACTAACTGGCACAAGATGATCTCAGGATCATCTCGGAACTATCTCACGACTATGAATAAGGCCCAAGGTGTTTTTATTTATTATTTCTATATGGCCGTCGGCCGTACATGTAATATCCAGAAAATAAATATTCACAGATCCAACAGACCAATCAGCAGCCACGACACAACCACACAGTCTGTGCAACCTAACTACATTTCTAGCTAACCTTTGGGTAGTTACACAGAGGTATAAATCAAGTGGTAAGACGAGAATTTAGATAAAGTGCCAGGTAAGTTTAACTTCAGGGTAGTTACCTGCAGGTTAACTCAGAGAATGGTAAGACCGGCCCTTACAGATATAACTAGCAGTTTTTTTATATATTGCCGTTTTATATTTAAAAAGTTGAACGAAAATTAATTGGAATAATTTTAACTTGCGAATAACTCAGAAACCAATGAAGATACAAGACATTTTACTCTACGGTAAAGTTTGTATTTTTAAATGTACTTCAATACTTGCTCAATTTTTAAAAAATATTTGTTACAGTTTTCGAAATATAGCCAACAAAGTGAACATCAGCCAACATTTTCCATATGGGGGCCACAGCACAGCACCCACAAGTTTTGATTTTTGAAATTTTGTTACCAGGTATAAGTGTCATGCATGTGTCAAGTATTCCCTATAAGGGAATTTTATCCATGTAAGGCCTTTTTTGACTTAATATAACTGGCCTATACATACAATGCAGACTATATGTGGCAATCTTAATAAGCTATTTTTATACATACTGTGTCACTATAACACACTCTTCACCAATTCGCAAGGAAAGATATTTTCCTTTTTCTTGCTATGGGTACTTTTGCTGAATTGTACAACTGCTGTATAGCACGACCCAGTGAATGGGCATAGATCAAGCTTATTATACAAAGTCAACTGAAGCTTAAAGTAAGTTTATATTAAATAAAAAAATAATTTGTTTAAAACTACTATAATTTCAACCACGAGTGGGCAGGTGTATCTTCAGAAAAACATAATGTCAAAACAGTATATATTAAAAATTTTCTTGTTTAACCAACATTTATCTTAAAATAGTATAGCGATTTCACCACCAAAGAAATTTACAACCTAAGCCTAAGTGACCAATATAAATTGATAATTAGGCCAATGTTTGTTATTCGTAAATAAATATTTTTTTCTAGTCGCAATTAACTCCGGCGAAAATTTCCGCTGAATTAGTGTGAAAGTAAAAGAAGAGGCAACAGAAAACATTTGCACTGCTTGTTAAATGTAATAGATGCATTGTTTGCAAAAATAATGTTGAGATGATTATAGTAATACTCAAATTTATAAGTCTGTCGTTCACAGCATGGTAACAGGCTTTGCACATTGTTATTGTAAATCTATATGCTGACGCGAATTAGTTCATGCAAAAGGCGCATTGTAATAAAATATAAAAATCTAGAGGTTAGTAAAAACATTTTATAGTAAAGTTATCATGTCTTACTTTAGAGAAGGTAAAACAGTTACATCCTGCTACTTAAAAATAAGCTTAAAACTTTCCTTGATAGGATAGTTATCTCTACGCTAATCTATAGAAAAAAATTTACAAATATTTTAACTTATAAAATTTACAGTATGCATCACACATTTTTTCAATGAAATTTGTGTAATTTTACAAGGACAGCATGGTAATAAAACCCAAAATTACATTTATTATTACTGTCTATGTCAGTGTATTAATGCACTTACTTTCAAAAAGTAATTTAACATAAATTTTCTAGTAAATTAAATTATTTAATTGTGCTTCTTCATCAAAGGTCTGTACACATTTCTTGGATCAGTAATAACATTAGTGTAATATCACACTTACTCTCATAGTATTCTGTAATTAAACTAATAGAAATATATTTTTTTACATTGTACGTAAAATCCGCGAAAAAAAAAAAAAGAATATTTTTGAGTTTCCTTATAAAGAAACACAAATTTAGCACTAATTTGTGATGTGTGAGGTATTCACGATAAACAATTATTTCGATAAGTGGTGGCTAACTTGAAAGTTCATGGGCGAATAAACCAATTAATGAACAACTTTTTGTGTGACGAACAGGAATGTTGTCATGCCAACTATAAGCAGCATAAATTGAACTTTCATTCGTGATACATGAGCGATTCGCGAGAAACAATAATTTCAAAGAGAAGTAGCTAACGTGATATCAAATCGGTAAATAACGAACTATTGAGCTGTAATCTTTTCGCCGTTTAGCACAAAATGTTATATATCTGCTAATAGCAGAACAAATTAAGCACTAATTCATGATGTAAGAGTGAATCGGTGTAAATATTATGTAGGTAAACGGTGGCTAGCTTGACGTCAGATAGGAAATTTTTTTTAATATACCGTCTATAAATAGCAAAAATTGAGTATTAATTTGTGGTATAGGATGTTACTTAATGTCTATTTGGCCAATGAAATGAATTTTAGAACAATTGTTGTAATTAAACATCACAAATTCTGTAATTTGGCCACAAATAATCCCAAATTAAGCACTAAAAATATGCACATTTCTAAATTTACTCAAAATTTTCGTGGCGTATTTTGGTTGCAAATGTTGTGGATAGACACATTACCACATTACTTCATTTTGGATAGCGTACAACAGTCTGCGCAAGTACCTGAGCAAGCGGTCTTTTTGCTCACTGGCAATTTCGTGAAGAATTTGTGTGCTCTAGAGCAGCTTGTTATGATCACCCTACAGTTTTGCAACAAGCTGTAGGCCGAACGGATTTTTTCACTGTCTTATCTTTGCGCGACAAAATTAAGACATGAACGTAATCTATACATGTATATAGTAATCTTTAGTCTTTTAAAATGTGTTCTATTTGAACAAAAATAAGCTTTTTGTTAACAGTGTTGAATCTTCACTGTTTTACAATTAATCTGATTTTTAAACACCAACATTTAATTACTTCATTTACGTTACTTAAAACATTATTACACTAAAATTTTTTAACACTGCTTCGTAGGTAATAATGCTATAAGCTTCTCGTATTACAGTTCAATGCAGTCTCATAGCTTCAAATTGCAAATATAGCGAATGCAAGAATTCCGGAGTACATGCAACCTAAAGAAAATAAATTCTCATTTAGATCAGTAATTAATATGTCGTAATATATGAAATGTGGAGTAGCGCATGTTTAGACTAGTATCTTTTTTAAGTTATCTGAGGGGAAATGCTCCTGCTTTCGTAAAAAATGTAGGAAGCTGTATTTTATTTTTTCTATACATGTTCAGTGTCACGTTTATGTAAACACAGAGGTTTTTAACATTTTTGCTTAAAGTGATAACTGAGTCACCTGTACTTACCTTATTCAAAGAGTCATTGATGACTGACTAACGAAGTTTCTCGTGGTGCCTATTAGAATGGCTTGGGATTCGCTGGGATTTGTGTATAAGCCATTTGCTCTAAACTACGCAAGTATCGAGATTATATCCTCGTTATAGCAACGAATCGTTGAATTAAAATTGTTTACTTTTGAAGATATGCATATCTGAATATCATAAGGAAAACAGTAATGTGCACAACATCAAGCCCAGAGGAACATTATTTTCAACAGTAGAAAAACTTCAGATATCTGTCCTCACAACCCATTGACATCTTACCCTCGTATGATTCCATACAGCGCAGCGAAACATGAGAAAAACAAAAGTATTTAGTTAGTTTTATCAAAAGTATATTGTTGCGTGCCATGTACCTGGAGGCTGGTGGTCGGCAGCTGTTTCGTAACACTTTGTGGACTATTCATATTGAATCTTCGTCAGCTTCTTCTGTACACCAACTCTATAAATTCTTTGTTTTGGAAATCTGGAATAGTAAACAGGAAAGAGAAGCAGAAGAAAAAAAGAAGAGATTTGTGCAGTGATGTGACAATAAGTGGCCTTTCTAATGTTTATGATTCAAATATTCTTCCGTGGAGTAGAAAGCTTGTTCTTCAAGAAATCTTTTAGCTGTTTTGTAAGATAGAGTTTTGGATTTATGAACAAAATTTCTTGAGGGTTTTTGGGAAGTTCATTAAAAAGGATGCTACAAGAGTAGGAAGCCCCTTTTTGTACCAGTTTTAGATTTACAGAAGGCATGTGAATGTGTTTTTTTATTCTCGTGTTGTGCTTGTGTAGTAGTTAATTTTTCTGGAAATTATTATTGCTTTTGGACATGAATGAGAGTATTGAATACACACATACACATGCAAATGGCATGAATCTGTCTGTTTTTTATCCTTCATGATTCTGATAGCTCTTTTTTTGCATATGAAACACTTTTTTTACTGTCTGTGGAGTTCCCCCAGAAAATTATGCCATATGTCATAATAGAATGCAAGTATGCATAATAAACTATTTTTACTGCATCTTTGTTTAAGATATCAACAATATTGCGTAAAGCGAAACATGCAGAACTTAATTTTGGTAAAATATATTCGATATGAGATTTCCCGTTTAGTCAAGTATCTATTTGTAGGCCTAAAAATTTAGTTACGGTTGATTCATTAATTTTTTTTCGCATTTCTGTCAATATTAATGGTGGTCTGTTGTTTGCTGTTCTTAGTTAAAATATGCATTATATGCGTTTTTCCAAGATTAAGATTAATTTGTTTGCAGAGAGCCACGACTCTAAACTTGTAAAAGTGGTGTTTGCTAGCATTCTAAATGTGGATTCACACGGTCGCCGACAACGCCGAACAGACAGAGCGGAAAATGCTCTCGGCCAATCAGAATGCTTATTTCCCTTCCCGCGTTGTCTGTGTACCCTGCGCCGAAAATATTAGGTTAATCTCAACATTTTCGGCGTGCGGAATGCAGACAACGCGGATTTTACCCAGAGTTCAGTGCTGTTGATTATTTTGCTTACCGAGAGAACAACCATAACCAACCAAGTGTAGTGTTTTACAAATAAATTTACTGCGATATAAATTTCAGTAAAATCACATTTTTAACGTTGAGTGTATGTTTGTCGTATTATTTTAAGGAAGGCTAGCTTAAATCTCCGCCGATGTTTAGTTACGAAAGTATTTTGTTGACAAGACTTGTATAATATATTTGTTCAAAATTACACCCAATAATATCTGAAGGATGCAGTAAAGTGTACAATACTACTATCAACAGAAAATCGCAAAAATATTTTTATGGTTTTGGTTTAAACGAATGGTGCTTGTAGTGCATGCTGCTTATGTGAAGAAAGTTCTACCAGCGAGTTAAATGTGTCAGTTATTTTAAAATGGGTCTGCTGCAATCTTATTTTTGTACGAGAGAAGAAGGGTTAGGCGGGGTGTACAACATTGTATTTTTGAACTTCTTAACTGCACTAGACAACGATTTTAGCAGTTCTTTGAATCTGTAACTATGCAAAATTGAACATTCCGGAATGTGTGTGTTCAAGGAATATCATTTCCAATGGTCAAAGTCACGATTATGTTTTTATAAGTGAACAGTAGACCTATTAAAAACAATAACTCCATGTACCTTGGTGCATGGTTCTTTGTGGGGTTAATAGTAAAGAATAACATTTCGTAAGCCGGCTATAAGATTAAGATAGCCTTCCTACAACTGGGCTGTCCTTTGACAGGGTATTTCCCCTTAATTTGTCTTGGCCTCCCATTTCAGTCAGCCTGTTACTAGCTTACTCACCATCTCCCTAAATCCCATCACCTTACAGCAACCTATTTCTTTCATTCCACTCCTTTACAGTTCAGTTTACAACAGTGTACCCTCTCTACCCCAATGAAATTCTGCTTGAACCTTGTTTCCCAATTGTGCCTATCCTCTTGTTCCTCTCCTGCAGTTTGTCCCATTTCAGTGTCTTCACCGTTACTGATAGATATATGTTTATTGTTCAGTTGAACATACAACAATGCTATTTGAACTCGTCAATGAGTAGATACAAAAAAAGACACACAAGACAAAAACAATAACACAAGTAGACAAGACAAATAAAACAAATCTGCAACAATTTAAGTATGCTTTGCGTTCACTGCATGCTGGGACCTCTTTACAGTACATTAAATGAGATAAGAGCATATGTTTGTTGATATACACTTTCAAACACACGCAAATGTGCTGACAGTTTACAAGCCTGCTCATGATTATTTACAACTAACATGTACATATACTAATTTTACAACATATGAGTGCCTATTTTTCATTTTTGCTTAAAACTAGGATCAAAAATTTAATTGTCAGACAAATATTCTTCAACACTATAAAATGAATTTTTTTAGCAGAAATGTATACAAATGCTCTTTGAACAGTCTATCTCCATTTAGAATTTTGATACTTTCAGGTAGTTTGTTGTAGAACCTTATCCCGACGTTATTTACTGTCTTTAATGTCTGTGCTCTATTTACAGTTTTTAGATGGGAATCATTCTTCGTTCCGGTGTTGTGGCAATGAACTTGGACATTTGTGTCGTATTTAATTTTATTTTTGTGTATGTAAAGGATTGTCTTGTAGATATACACGCAAGGTACTGGGAGAATACCATACACCCTGATTATGTTTCTGCAACTTTTTGTTGGAGGTAAGCATTTTATTATGTGCAAGGCCCTTTTTTGTGCAATAAAACCTGTTTGTAAATTGGATTTACTTGTACCCCAGAAAATTATGCCATAACTGATGTGAGAGTGGACATAAGAAAAATAAACTGATTTCAAACATTTTATTGAGGTTAGTCCTGATAGAGATTTAAGTATATAGCACGACTTGTTCAACTTTTTTACAATGTGCCTTACATGGGCTTTCCACGATAATTTGTCATCAATATTCAAGCCAAGAAAACAGGTTTCTTTCACACAGCTAATAAATTTGTTTTGCACATTTATTTTTGTTTCATCAGATCTGGTTTTTGGATTAAACAGGATGCACTTTGTTTTTTCCAGATTTAAAGCTAACTTATTGGAAGCAAACCAGGAAGTTAGTTTGCAAATAATATTTGATGCACTGTTTTCTAGAGTCATATCCTGACATGGTTTTACGAGTAAGTTTGTGTCATCTGCAAATGAAACAACAGCTACATTATCCAGTTGAAGTTCCAAATCATTTAAATAGATAATAAATAATAGAGGTCCAAGGACACTCCCTTGTGGAACACCTGCATTTATCTTTTGTGGGTGAGAATGACATATGTCTAGAAAATTGTTATCATTTACTCTTGTTACTTCAACAACTTGTCTTCTATTCGTCAAGTATGAATTTAGTAAGGTATTTGCCTTTCCCCTGATTCCTATACGTTCTATTTTCTCCAGTAAAAGTTTATGATCAATGGTGTCAAACGCTTTAGTTAAGTCCAGGAACACCCCCAACGAACTACATGACTTGTCACTGCATGCTATTATATTTTCAATAAATTATCCTATTGCTGTTTTTTTTTCCTTTAAATTAAAAAAACCATATTGAAAGTTGCTAAGCAGTTTAAATTTTGTGAGAAAATTAACTATTCTATTCTTCAGTATTATTTCAAAAATTTCTGAAAAGGAGCTTAGCAGAGAAATGGGCCTATAGTTTACAATGTTTGTTTTATCTCCCTTTTTGAACAGTGGAATAACTTTAGCTAGTTTGAGATCATCAGGAAAAGTTCCTGTTGAAAAAGATTCATTTATTATGTGAGTGAGTGGTTTTACTAGCAGTTTGATACAGTCTTTTATTATTGTTACTGGAATGCCATCCATACCTGTTGAATTTTTGTTTTTTAAACTACTGATGCATTTTGTCATTTCAGAAAAGTTTACTGGACATAAATACAAAGATGTAGCTGTAGTTTTTGTTTTCCAGTCACAAGTTGTCTGTTGTTTTATTGAACTACAAATCTGTTCTGCTATTTTACAAAAGTACCCATTTATATAATTTGCTGTTTTAAGTGCAGATGTTAAAATGTCTCCATTTCGTCCAGTTATTTCCATATTTTGTTTTAAAGATTAACGAGTACCAGATTCATTTTTATTACAGTCCAAATTGCTTTAGGGTTGTTTTTAGAATTTTGTATGTACTGGTCAATGAAGAGTTGTTTTGCTTTTCTTAGAATCGTTCTATAAATGTTTTTATATCTTTTATAATAATTTACAAAATCTGACGATTTGTCATATTTGTTTTTTATATGCAACAATTTAAGATTTTTACTAGACTTTAAAATTCCCTTTGTTATCCATTTGTTTGAACTTTTCCATTGATTTAACCTGCACAATTTTTTGGTAAAATGCTTGTTAAAAATTAAAGTAAAAATATTCATGAATGACCTGAATTTGACGTCAACAGTGTCAGCTGAAAAAACTGCAGCCCATACTTCCAGACTTAGGTCATAGTAGAAAGCATTTATATTTGTGTAATCTCTCATATAAGATAACTGTGTTTCCTGCAATATATTTGCACATTTTGTAACTAACAGCTGAACATAGTGGTCAGACAGCCCACTGACTACTTGTTTTATTTCAAAATAATTTATATTTTTGCTAACTATCATATGATCAATACAAGTTGAACTGGTATTTGTTTCCCTTGTTGCAAAATTAGTCAAAGGAAGTAGCCAATAAGAGTATAGAATATTGAAATAGCAAGTTACATAATTGTTTTCTGTATTTAAATTTATGTTAAAATCTCCACATATTATTACCTTACGTTTAATGTTTAATATTTTAACTAATAACTGCTCTAATTTGATAAAAAATATATCTTTGCTGCTTGTAGGGGACCTGTAAATACACACTATTATCACTGGCAACTTATCAATATCAATTAATTCAATACAAGCAACTTCAAAATTCATTTCGTTTGAGAAAGACTCAATATCACGTCTTCTCTTAAAATATATATTACTCTGTACAAAAATGCGTACTCCACCACACTTTTGCAAAACTCTACAATAATAGCTAGCTAGTTCATATTCATCTAGAACTAACGTATGAAGCTCACTTTCCTCACACCAATGTTCACATATACATTTACAATGGATTTGCTTTTGATCACTAAGTAAAACTTCTATACTTTGTGTCTTATGTCTTAATGACTGGATGTTTTGATGCAATATGCTAATATTAGAGTACTTTCCTGGATTTGGTTTTCCTGTGGGATGCGGATGTGTTGTACACTGTTGTGGTTGTGGCTGCTGTAGTTCTGTAGGCTGGAGTTTGGTAGGCTGTAGTTCTGTAGGCTGGAGTTTGGTAGGCTGTAGTTCGGTAGGCTGTAGTTCAGTAGACTGGAGTTCAGTAGGCTGGAGTTTGGTGGGCTGTAGTTCGGTGGGCTGTAGTTCGGTGGGCTGTAGTTTTGTAGGCTGGAGTTTGGTAG